>CAOLHI010005579.1:0-63198 GCA_948474755.1 Ctenosaura bakeri
GGCAATGGTGTCCACATGGGCTAATGGTTTCAGGGTTAGATGACAAAGAGACAATGACTGTTGTAATTGCTCTGTATTGTGGGTAGGGCAGGACAACAGGGAAAACATCCAAGTGTACAGGAACAGGATTGAAGGAATCAGTGCCCTGCTGGGAGAGATCTCCCATCTGACCACTGTATTCACAGAAGAGATTCTGACTTCTTCTTAGGACTATTAATCTCTAAAACAATGGTGATTTACTTGATAAACAAGCTAGATTCTAGATAGAGGATGTTTTAGGCTGACCTGCCTGCTACCTCACATTTACAGTCAGATTTTTTCCTTTTTCTGGCTTGGCCTCCCTGTCTCCTTCAGGTTTGAATTGATATCAGAGCCAATTAATGCAGTTGCCAATTAAATATGTTGCCAATTAAACCATATCAATGTTGGGGGATGCATGGGGCTGTAACATGACTACTAAAGAAGATGCCAACTTTTAGTATTTAAAATGCCGTAAGACCCTCTTTTGGATTTAGTCAGTTAATCAATCTCCTAGCCTAATTTAGGGCCCTTCCGCTCTACATAATTATTACCCTATGATTCTACTTTAATTACCATAACTGCCTCCTATGGAATCCTGGAGTTTGTGGTCTTGGAATGTACTGGAGCTCTCTGGCTGAGAATTCTAAATATCCTTCCCTAAACTGCAAATCCCATGATTCCATAGAACAGAAGCATGGCAGTTAAAGCGCAATAGTTATGTAGTGTGGAAAGGCCCTTACTTATTGGATTAATGGAAGAGCAAAATCAGGAGGTGAAGAAAGAGGTAATAACCATACATGCCAAGAGTGGGCAAAACTTGGCCTTCATGCCTTGTGTGCCTCTCCAAGTCCATTTTTAAAAGTCCACAGTCTCCTCCAGAACTCCCCCATGCCTCCCCAACAGAAAGTGCATGAAAAATAGCTATTTTCAATCAGGGGCAGCAGTCCATAAGTTAGGAGAGGGTTAAAGAGCCCATAATTCCCTTAGATACAAGTCTAAGGCCCTTTCCGCATGAGGCCAGAAATCGCTCCATGCCGTTACTTACCACTTCTTCTGGGCTCAAAACAATGCAGACTTTCCCTTAAGCCCTTCCGCATGGCTCCTCTGTTTGTTCCAGGGCAATTCAGAGCAGTGCAAGGTCTTTAGCAAGGTCTTTAGGTTATAGCACTATAACAGCTAAGAATCTTAAAAACAACAACAAAACAACCACCACCACAGTATGAGAAGAGAAAAGAATTTGTGGCTTGATAGGTGGAAATAGTTGGGGGGAACAGAAATGTCATTTAGATTTTTTTTAAAAAAACAAACAAACTACAGAAGAAATGCTATAACTTTCTGACACATTTGCCCTCTAGGGAGAAGTCCTCGGATATCCATTTGACATCAAAATACACTGTCATTAAACAAACCAGAAGCACTCATGTTGTACATTTGTTTCTATAGTTGTTCCTCTAGGGCCATGTTTCCATTACCTATCTCACAGGAAACAAAAGTCTCCAGCCTAAATCCAATTTTTAGTCCAAAGTAAGCATGATCCACTGAATTTACATATGTGTTAGCTTATCAACTCTCTTTTAATTCAGGGGATCTAGTACAGTTTGGGCTAACAGTTCGGATATAGGCCTCTAGGTATCATTTTTTCCATACCTTACTTCTTGGGGCAGTGTGACAAAATATTAATTATATTATTTTTTAGAACTGCAGAGCTGGAAGGAAACACATCACAGGCTCTGTTATCAGCTGCACTAGAAGCCCATTTTCTCGAAAGATGTGGTGTAAGTCTCCGATATAAATAAATATATTTCTGCTTTTTAATTTTCTTATTTCCTAGAAAGAAAATCTCAGATTCTTAACATTCTCACTGATTACAAATGTTTTTAATCCTGATGATGTTAGCTCCAAAAGTCTCATTTGGGGGTTCAAAATGCTTTTCTGTTCTAACAAATATAAGCTGATCTATCAGGGTCTCAAAACTCAGCCCATTAGGTTTGGGGTGGACGAAATGCAGCCTGCCAATTGAAGTTGGATAGTAACTCTCATTAATCTCCATGCTGTCTAGGGATGATGGAAGCTGTGGTCCAACAATATTGGGAAGATTTAAAATGACTGGGCTGTTTCTCTTACAAACTCTGCTTGTGGTTTCTTCATACTAGAAACTCCAGCTAGAAAAGCCCTATTGTTTTTTCGTTCTGTTAACACATTCTCTTGCATAAATTTCCTAGGAGAAATAAAGGCTTTCTGGCTAGGAGCTGTAAAGATGTGGCCAAAGTTAACACTGGAGCCCTGGGAGCATTTCCTGAGCTACACAGCAGCAAATTGATAGCCACTTTGTTCAATATCTGTGGAAATAAGTGTGAGGAATTTGGTTTTTTGTTAGGGATAGATACAAATGACTTAATCCCCCTAACTGGAGCCCAGTCCTATGCTGGATCTAAATAAAAACAAAACACAAGTGAAACCTCTACCCAAAACCAGTTCCAGTAATGAAATCTTTGGTGCAGCTGCTTTCACCTGGGTTACTTCATGTATATTTTGTTCTAGGAATTTGTTTTTGTCATGCTGATTAAAGCTCCCAGTTTTTACAATTGAGGGTTGTTGGGGAACAGGCCTGTAAGACAGTGCTGCATTGTTTAAACCATATTGTTTTTAACAACCTCATATCTTTTTAAACATATATTTGAATATGCTTAATATTTTAAGCATAAAATTGTTTTAATATTTCAATTTTATTTATTACTGTGATACTTTTTACTATTTCTACTGTTTTAATAATTCTACTTTGACTTTTTGTATGTTTTTAACAACATTGTCATCATTTTAATTCTGTAAGCTGCCTTGAATCCCAATCTGGGAGAAAGGCAGGGTAGAATAATATACTTTTTGTCATCATCATTATCAGCAGCAGCACCATCCTCACTATCATCATCCCCACTCAGTTTGATTGAAGGTTACATGACATCATAAGGGACTAGGACATGCAAATATTTTTTATATAAATGCCTTTATTTTAAACAAAATAATAAAGTAACTTGTTGAGATTCTGAGGACTTTGATATTTATGGCCAAGTCTTCAGGACCAGATCAGAATGTAACCATCTTTTGGATTTTTGCTCCTGGGAATAATAAAAAAGTCACGCCCAGACCAACAACTCTGGTGGAACTTAGACTGAATGTTAGCGAGTAGCTAAATTTCACTCAAATGCATTCATGGTTAAGAAAGGGTTTGAAACCAAGTCTTAGGCCCTTTCCATGTGATGCACCCAACCTGCCATGGGGATTGAAGAAGGACGGGGATGGGATGACGCTTATGCATGATGTCATCCCAGGTCAATCCTTCTCCTGTCCTCAGGCATTATAATTGCAACACAAATTATTGATGGGTTTCCCCTGTCAATGACTGGTGATTGCACCACCCTCCCACCCTTGCTTGCAGAGGCCCACATTTACCTTGCTTGCAGAGGTCCTGGAAGCGCAATGGCTGTGCTTCCTATCCCTGTGCAGCCTGGGACAGTACACGGCTGTGCTGCAACAGGAAGAGGTGTGACCTTCATGCTTCCTGGATCCCTCAGGCAGCTGGTATGGAGAGGAGTGCTCCATCGCACTCCTCTCCTGGGAAAGCTGCTGCCACCATCATCACCAGCTGCCACCAGGACAGAGGTAAGCTGTGGAAAGGGCCTAAGTATCACTCTGCATCCTACTGGTTAGGTAGGAAGTGACCCCAGAAACCGTGTGCTGTAGTTATCCTTAGGGGATATCTGCATAGTGCTTCAAGGGTATATATCTATTTATATTTTGTTCTCATGACAATATATATCATTATGCATTGACTGAAGTTCTTTTGGATTCTGACATCCAGAACCTCTTAGTCAGTCCAACAGAATCTTATAGTCCACATGGCTGCTGGTCATGTTGGCTAGGAGATTCTAGGGGTTATGGTCTAAAAAGTAACTTTTCTGGGCTTGGCAAGAGAAACTGTAGAATTTTGTCTCTGTGCCACTGCTAGGCCACATTTAATATCTATACCTGCCAGCTTTTAAGAAAAAGCAAGCTGGAGCTTGTCTACTGGGCCTGGAATGCAAGTTCCTTAATGTTTTTTTTTTTTTTTTACCATTTTTCAGTTTCTGAAATCAATATAGGTAGCATGGGTTAGGGAATACTCTTCTACTTCATGAGTGCTCATGAGTGGTCAAACTGTACAGTAGGTGGCATAGGAAAGGAAAGCTTATGACCTGCCTGGAGCAGAGTGAGGGAACATCAAAAATGGGTTATGCTGAACACAGTAAGGCTTGAGAGGAAAACAGGCAATAGACTACTTTTTTCTTTCTGCCCAGCTTCCAGCTTTGGCTGGCTAAGGGCCCATGCTTTCCACTGCTCTCGGCTGCCAATTTTCAGTGTCAAAATTGTTATTTTGTGCAACATGAACAGCTCTTGGCCGCTACAAGGCAGTTGGTTTCACAGAAATTAGTTACCTATCTATCAAGTGGTCTTTTCTGTTTGTGGAGACCTTCTTGAGTAGGATGTCCATTTTCATTTTGCTAAAAAGAATGTGAGAAACTGCTTCATAAAAAAGAGGATGGAGGTAGTGTAATTTTTCTTGTGACACTTTATATGTATAAATGCAAAATTAAACATAGAAGGTAAGCTGAGTCAGTTTTGGCTAGCACTTAGATGGGAGACCGCCAGTGAATACCAGGTGCTGTAAGCTGTATTTCAGAGGAAGGAACTGGCAAAAGCACCCCAGAGTATTCCTTGCCTAAGAAAACCGTATGAAATTCATGGGGTCATCATAAGTCAACAGATGACTTGAAGGCACATACACACAAACACTTGGATTTAAGTAGAAATTAAAACCATCTCCCTATAGCTGTAAATATTGTGACCAGGTAATTGTTTCCTTTCACACTACACAGTTATAGCACTATAGTTCCACTTGAACTGCCATGGCTTCCTCTTATTAAATCCTGGGGTTTATAGTTTGGTCAGACTCACCAGAGAAGCTCTCCGACTGAGATTCTAAATGCCCCTACCCCTAAACTACCAATTCCAGGATTCCATAGAATAGATTCATGGCAGTTCAAATGGAATCATCATGATATAATTGTGTAGTGTAGCCTCAGGTGCTAATTGTGGAAGGGCAACTTCAAGGCTTCTGCTCTTCCTTCTTATGGGGCTCTATATCTTTAAACCAGACTTGGAAATAGAGGACTGTCTTTTGTAAAGCAGAACACATGGTCAACCTATTTCTAGAGTATAACAGATGGGCAACCTTGAGGCCTAAAGTAAGTGTGTACATTTCCCGTGGCCACTGATGGCTTTCCTGTCAGTGGGGAAGCAAGTGCACTCTGGATTTTCATCCATATTTTAATGGAACTATTCAAGGTGCTAAATCTTAAGCCTCAACCTCTTAGATAACTCCTTTAAAATTTAGATTAGAACTCAGAGCATATTCACCACTCTATTGACATGGAAGCCATCAGCCACTCCTGTATACTTTTGCTGAACTTCACGAAGGACTGCTGATTGCAGCCTAGAGTGTCAAAGGATGGGAAGGATTAGAGAGACAGCACAATTTCTGGATCCTATTCTTTCCCAGAAAAGAGGCTGGATCGATTTCAGGGGCAATTTTTCTTTGGCAACTTCAAGGGCTCCGAGATGGATGTGAACTACGCTTGGCAGAGGTATTTTTTTCTGGAGGCCAGTTCTTCCTTTTATCCATGAATTTTGTTCCCAAGTTCCCACTTGTGTAATGTAATTAAGTAACTTATATGAAGGTAACTCATGTGTGGGGTTGGTCCTGGGTTGAATTTCCCCCATGAGCAATCCAGAATACCGGCTGACATCAGGAAGGGGGCCTCTACCCCAGTGCCTCACTCACAGTAATGGAAATTGGAAGACAGTTGTCTAGTTCCTCCAGGTGGTGAGTCATGCATTTGCTTCACTTGGAACTCATCATCTCATTTGGGAGATGGGGTGGCAGGCAGTCATTTGGCACCTTTACCACTTTTGTCCTGCAGTTGTTTTGTCCTCCTTACAATTTTTGGAACTGGAGATAATGAAAAGGTGCAAACTATCTGCGTGTCACCTTGAGACCATGACCAGCTTGTTCTCCTGTCCTTCCTTCTTGAAGGGATGAGGTTTCTGGGCAAAGAAAGTCTTCAGGTAGTCCAAATTTGGCTCATGGGCCAGATGTTCCCCATCCCTGCTTATCTTTTTCTTTGAAGAAATGAACATTCAACAAATTTATCTCAGTTCTTTTATCTCATCTAACTTGCCTGTTCAGTTCCTGTGCATGTTCATGAAACATAAATGCTTGGATGAGAACACAGAAAAAGTCTTTAGTCAACCATCCCACTGCCCACAACTCTTCTGTTTGTCTGAGTATCTGGTGAGCTTAGTATTGGATTTGTTTGTATGTGCCTTTAAGTGACCTGTTGACTTATGGCGACCCCATGAATTTCATAGGGTTTTCTTAGGCGAAGAATAGTCACATGTGGTTTTGCCAGTTCCTTCCTCTGAAATATAGCCTACAGCAACTGGTACCTTGGTGGTCTCCCATGCAAATACCTATCAGGGCTGATCCTGCTTAGCTTCCAATTTCTGATGGAATCTGGTGCCTTTAGAGTATTGGATTTACCACTAGATATTATGTATTTTGCAAATGAGACATAATATAGTTGCTAAAAGAGAATCAAAAGTGATGTCTGTTTGGATCACACCAAAAAAATCTCACAAAACTACCCACACATTTAAATGACTGGAACTGTCAACTTTTGCTTTTGTTATACTAATTCTGTGGAACAATGCATATGTCTTCCAGAGCCCTTGGAATATATTATAATTGGGTTTATTAGAAACGTGCTCATCAGTTTGGACTATGTAGGTTGGATTCCATCAAACTGAACTGCACTGCTGATCTTGTAAGGGGCTTAGAAGATTGTTTAAAATAAAGGAGTTTAAATATGAGTGCAGTAACAATAAACTGATTGTCAACAGAGTTTGGATTTTTTTTCTCAACATGAATGGAATAGATTCCAAGAAAGGAATGACTAAGGAAGAGTTGCAGGATCCAGACCACAATTGTTTTTCTATGGTGGAAAAAGAGTCTATGAGATCATAATGAGGCCACTTTCTTAAACTGTATTTAAGTTCTATTTTAAAATGGGGTTGATATGCCCCTTTCTAATCCATTTGTTGTTTTAGCCATTGCTTATGTATCACACGTTTCATTGTACTTGTGCGTGATATTTCCAATTATTTCCTCAGTTAAACAGTAGGAGTTTGATTTGAGACCACCACAAAAGAGCACTGCTGGATCGAAGTCAACAATATACCTACTCCAACTTTCTGCTTTCAACAGTGGCCAGTAAAATGTCTTCAGGGTTGTCAGAGACAGGACATGAAGATACCAGTTGGTGTTCTCATCCCTTCCCTTTCTCCCCACCATTTTCCTGTTTTCAGAGCAATGCCATCTCTGCACATGGGGTTTTTTTATTTGAATGATAATGGCTAATATTAATTCTCTTATACTTTGGCCCATTTCTAAAGTTCGTTGGACCCCCACATTCTAGAAAGATGAGGCAAAAAACCAATCTGGATAATCAACATCTGGCTAATCACCTAACTGTAAAGTTCCCTTTCAAAGGAACTCTTGCTTGCCTGTTTCATGGGTTGCTCTCAGCTATTAGCCAGGGCCTGCAAAAATGCTCAGTGAAAAGTGTGCACTCACCCAAAACCATTTAAAGCTTCATCTCAAGAAGATGATCACTGTATAAGCTAAGGGGATTAAAGGGATTCTTTTCCTCTTCTTCTTTTTCTCCTGAGCGTAGGCTTATTACAAATACAGACAACTTTCTACTCCATTTAGTTTCAGATGGCTGATAAAATGGATTTTACTGCAGTAGAGACAGCTACTGTAAATGCTGGCTGTGGTACAAATTTAAGTTCCAGTCCTAACACAAACAGTGCAGTTAACTAATCATTTATGGTCTGAAAGTGATGGAAACACAGCTGGCGGGAAGGGCACTAGGAGTTGCATTTCCCAAAAAGTAAATTTTCACAGCTCAGGAGTACCTAGTCTTCGTGATCATTTTAATAGAATTCATAGAATTCAATACATTTCAACTAGTCACTTGTTTGTTCAGAATAGTGACCCACCCCATCTTCCTGGCTTAGTGCTTCTCCATACAGGTATTCCCAGAAATAAATAATCACAGAAGGCCTAATAGAAGGAAAAGATAGACAGGCAAGGAAGGGAGGATATGGCAGGGTTTCCCCACTCCACCGCACAAGTGAGTGTAAATAATAAAGTGATTCATTGCCATTTTAAGAAAAAACATATATACAGGGCAGGTTTGGATTTAGCGTCAACAGTTTTTCATTATGCAGGGCACGAAAAAAGGGGCTAACCTTCAGAAGAACAAGAATTATTACATTGATTTCAAAGATGTATGCCATTTTATAACACCCAACTATCCTATTTTTATCAAATTGGCTTGGGTAGCTATGCAAAATGTTCTAATAATCCAGATTTGTACTATTTTGGTTCTCTATTTTTGCCTAATACAATAGCTGCAGGTTTGGATGGCTATTTCTCTTAGATGAACCACCACATTCTGTTTTGCAGCCACGTGAGGAACAGTCAGAATTCATAGTTAAACACTGTATGGTTGCTATGTGGAATGAAAAGTATCTCTTTCTCATCACTAATATCCTTTGCCTGGAATAAGTAATCTTCTGTTTATTCTTCTTTCCACAGTATTCCAGGAAAAGAATATTCATAAACAACTGAAAGCTAAAATAAGGCAAAAGCAATTAACATGACACTCAAAATAGAAAAAACAACATTCCAGGTGGTTTTCTTTCTCACTTACTTTTATTTACAACTTTACAATGGCAGAAATCTGCAAGCCCATTTGTTACATTCCCCAACCCCAGAAAGAAGCAATTGACAGAACAAACTTTGGTTGTAAGTGCCACTGGGTGTAATCTAGTTGCATTCAATTGCACGTGTTTTGACACTGCCTTTACTAGAAGCTGGGCTTGCACCCAGGGTCTACAAAGCAATTAAACCAGTATAATATAGCTTATACAATCTGGGAGAGTCCTGAATACAGAAAATTATTCCTTCCTTCAACAGATATACTTCTTTTATATACAAACAACTCAAATGTGTCTACATACTATGATCTAAAAGCATTTAGATCCAACACTTGTAAAACTACATAGACAAGGAGGAAAACTTTGTCAACTGGTCACTTATTCTCAGGTCCTGCCTAGACACTCTCTTATCAACATGTACAGTTTTTTAATATATTTTATAAATAAGTCCACAGAAAGCTAAACAAATATAATATTCCAACTGGGAATAAATGTATACATTATCTTGGAGGACATCACCCTCCAAAATCTTGTGGAGTGTATGTATGTATAGATAGGAGTTCCATTCTTTACAAATATGGAGGGGGAAAAATGCAAATGTTGTTAGCTTGAATGGAAACTTGAAGACTCTGATTCTGTTGAAACAGAAGAATGTCCTCCTCGTTTGCCTTTGGAAAGGATCTTGAGACTTGAGCCTCTGCTAACAGAGGTCAGAGCATTTTGGGCTGATGTCTTGAATTTGGCACCCAGGAAAGCATAAAGTATGGGATTCAGGCAACAGTGGAAAAATGCGAGGGCTTCAGTGATGGAGATCCATTTGTGAAGGATCGACTCAAAGTCACAACCATTCTCAATGAATCCAAGGAGAACAAAGGTGTCTATGCTGATGCCAATGTGGTATGGCAACCAGCAGGCAAAGAAGGCAACAATCAGGATCACGGTGGTCTTCAGGGCTTTGCGCTTCTGATGGCCTTTTGAGTGTGACAGCTTGGAAATGATAATGCAGTAGCAAGTCAGTATTATAAGGCCAGGCAAAACAAGTCCTACTAAAATATGCTGAAATCTGAAGGAAATCAACCATGTGTCATGAGGGTAAAATCGCTGGCAGACATATTTTCCACCCACCTCATTAGTGCTAGCAAAGATGATATCAGGAACAGTCAACAGGAGGGCAGGCAGCCAAACGCCAACATAGACAATCCTTTCAGCCAATAACTTCCTGGGTTTCTGGCTGTTGGTAGCATGTACAATTGCAAGGTACCGGTCTAAGCTTATGAAGGCCAAGATGAGGACACTGCTGTACAGGTTGACTGTGTAAATGAAATGGACCGCTTTGCACAGGAAATTTCCAAAGTACCAGTTGATGACGGCATCCACAGACCAGAAGGGCAAAGTGATAACAAAGAGAAGATCAGCCACAGAGAGGTGTAGTCGATACTTGTCAGTCATGCTCCTCAGCTTCTTTTGATAGCCCATGACAACAATAACCAAGCCATTGCCAATTATTCCTGTCAAGAAGATGATGGAGAAGATTGTGGGCAAGAAGATACGATTGAAATCAGCATTTTCCTCTTGCAAACACACCTCTTGGTAGTCCCCCTCATCACCAGAGCCTGGTTCATCAGTGCTATTTTCGGTCATGAAAATAAAGATTCCAGGAGGCAGCTGTAATTGAATGACAGAAGAAAAACAGTTAGAATATGGCAGTGGAATAGAAAGCCCAAATCACTTCCTTGGTAGTTTTTTCATTTCAGGGAAACAAGAGCTCTGGGAATAATGTTATGAAGATATATACTGTATCATGTGCTTATGAGTCAGAGCAGAAATGGAGGCATGTTCCTTGCCATGCCATGGACACTTCTGACCAAATGAGGTCCAACCACCTTGCCTTTTGGAAGGACACTTAGAATGTGAGGAATTTCCTTCAACGATCACTGGGGAAACCATGTTCCGAAAATGCAGAGAGCAACAACTGTGCCTGCATTTTGTTTAGTTCAAAACATGCCCTTGCTACACACTCAGTTGGTGAATCACTGCTTTCTAGTGCCTGTGCAGAAAATCCACATGTGGTCTACCAGGCCTTTCCTGTATGAAAGTGCTGTCTGCTATGGAGGAAAGTCCCAACTGTTAGAGCAGAAGAGAAATACAGGGATTCTTTTCTAGATGACTATAAACTGAGTACAAAATGGTTACCCCTGCATTTTAAAGAAACTAAAAAGACATTATCAGCGATTTATAAACGCTGTATAATGAAGCTTCTGCAAAGATACAGACTATCTTCCATATATCTTCTTTAGAATAAGAATTACAATGAAATTCCCCCGCAAGCTGCTATCAATAAATTTTTTTACTAAGCAAAGACAATGTCTGAGTATATAGATTCTCAACAATCCCCTCTTGAGATATTATGAGGATAGGTATCCACACTGTACAATTAATAGTTTGATACCACTTTTGGTGTCATTATAGCTTCTTCCTATGCAATCCTGTGATCTTTAGTTTGGCAAGGTATTCCTCTACTGCAACAGTTCTCAAACTTTAGCTGTTTGCCTACTCTGGACTTCAGCTGCTAGGATTCCTGATCATTAGCCATGCTATGTTGGTCTTCTGGGAATGAGCATCAAAATATCTACAGAACTGAAGTGACAGAACTACTGCTCTGGTGCACATTCCCCTCAACTTGAGTCTTCTTAGAGATGTCTAGGAGACAGAACTTTAAATACCTCATCAAACCACAAATCTCAAGATTGCATAGGATGCAGTCAGGGTAGTTAAAATGGCACCAAACTGTTATGCTTGTGTAGCAAGGACACAACACAGCAGGAATGTCTATGTCAGTTCTCTGGGAAGTTTATAAAAGTGACTCTTTTAGTCTACAGCTCCTTGACTCTCAGGTAGCATGGATGATGGCCATGGTGGCTGAGGAATTCTAAGGTTGTGATTGAAAAGTGTCACTTTTCCAAGCTCTGTCCAACCTTCCCTTGGAGTTACAATGACAGAACAATACTTATAGATGGAAAAGTCTTACATTTAAATACTAGCCTCTTAGTCATAAGTGAGGATATAGAATTGCCTATAACTAAGTGAACTGGTTTCAGGACTGTCAACGTCATAGTAGTTCCAATATCTATGTATGGGTCTGAAAGCTGGAGAGTGAAGAAAGTGTACAGGAAGAAAACCAACTCATTGGAAATGTGCTGCTGGAAAAGAATTGTATGGATTCCATGGACTGCCAAAAAGTCAAATAAATGGGTCTGAGAACAAATGAGGTCTGAACTCTCACTAGAAGCCAAAATGACCAAACTGAGGCTATTGTACTTTGGCCATATCATGAGACGACTGACTCCTTAGAAAAGATGATAGTGTTTGATAAAGTCGGAGGCAGTAGGAGAACAGGAAGACCCCATTATAGGTAGATACTCAATCAAGGAAGCTATGGTCTTGCCCAGGACCTGAGCAGGGCAGCTGATGGCCAGGAATCCTGGAGGTCTCCCATTCACAAGGTCACCATACTCGCCAGGCCAAACTGATGGTGACCGACAACAAAAAAAGCTAGCTGGTGGCATGAAGTGGGGATGGCACATAAAATGTGGAAACCAAGTGGGTTTGTAGTATATGGCAGCCCTTTCTGCCATATGCAGAATAGAAACACAGTTAGAAAAACAACCTCTGCAATGCT
Organism: Ctenosaura bakeri; assembly: GCA_948474755.1. Taxonomy (NCBI): domain Eukaryota; kingdom Metazoa; phylum Chordata; class Lepidosauria; order Squamata; family Iguanidae; genus Ctenosaura; species Ctenosaura bakeri. Next base: position 12,578 of record CAOLHI010005579.1, read on the forward strand.
TCCACAGGCAAGTAATTTTTATTTTCTTTTTTCTTTTTGCAGGCTAGTAATTCTTCTGGGCACATTTACAATGCTGGTGTAGCAGGAAGCATGTTCGTTCACAGAGGGATCAAGCCATACTAGTAGGGGAATCCCGCAGGACTTTCGAGACTAAGAGAAAGAAATTTCTAGCACAAGATTTCATGGACTCATCCACCTAAGTTCACTCCATCAGATGAAGACATTCCTCGTTCTGTTTCAAGGTGCTGAAATAGACTAATCCAGCTGTATCTTTGAACTGTAACAGTTGGGTTATGTAATACCTTTATGGAAACCAAGGAAAGCAAAACAAACCCTACCCCCTCAAGCAACAACAACAACAACAACAACAAAATGCCACTCCATAAAACTGACAAGTGAGGAATGTTTGGTAATTGGGATGTTTGGCCAAAAAATTACGCAGAAACAACAACAACAGATATGCACAGGTGTGGTGGGGAGCAACAGTATCAATAGTCAACATGACTAAGTCTTCTAAGTCTTCAACTTCTAAGAGTGAGCAGGGGTGGATCTGCTGTTTGAACCTCAGCATCAGAAGGGCACTGGGGACTACCCTCATCAGTAGAAAAAGAGAGCAAGACGGGGGTGGGGGGGTGGAGAAAAGAGAAGTGCCATCTCAGGAAACCACCAGCCGTTTGAATGTTTGGGCAGCCAAGAAAGGCAAAGAAGGGAGTGGCCCCCTTGGTACAGCCTAGTTCCTCCTGCCTTCCAGTCCCTTGCAGAAACTTCACCCTCCTTCTTAACAGAAAATAAGGCACTTTACATAAGAGTTTGGCAACCCACTCGAGAGAGGTTATCTAGATTTAAGCCACAGAACTTCAAGTCAGAAGAAAGGAGAGCTTCCCGTGTGGGCCAAACCAGAGGTTTCCAATGGGGAAACTCAGAAGTAGGAGGACAGGAGAAACTGATGGCTGACCTGGAAGGCTGGCTTTTCAGTGGGAAGATTCCCAAGTGTGGCAATGAAATAGGAACAAAAGCATTCTAGATGGAGTTAGAAGTTTTTTTCTTGGGACTCTAGTAACTCTTGCTTCATTCTCCATTTCTTTTCCTGGTTTGGAAAAAAAAAAGTGTAGACAATTCCCTACACAAAAGGGTACTGTTTTTTGTTTTGGCCCCACCGTGTGTGCATGAGAGCGAGACACCCTATTTCACGGTGTGAGTGTGCATCTGTGAAATCTGCTCACAAAAGGACTTCTCCTCTTCTAGGAGTTTGCGAACTTTTGCCTAGCTCGTCTTTCCAGTCGCTTTGCCTTTCTTGACAACATGACCACTGACTTCAGCGAGTCCTGCTCAGTGCCCCTGGCTTTCTGATCATTCAAAAAGTGCTCCAAGAAGATGTGGGGAGAAGGGAAGTCAGACTCATGAATGCCCTGATGCTTAGATTTCTTTTTCTTTTTTTTTTTCGTTTTTGTCACAGCGAAGGCAAAGTTACAAGTTTCAGAAAGTGCGGAAAACTCAACAGGCACGCACATTTGGGTACCATTTCTCTAGAATGAGACATATATATATATGTACGAGCTGTGGTATTCCCCTTAACCGCCTTTCGAATCTAACAGAAGCGACCACAGGCACCTAAACAAACTGACTTCACCGAGATTCGCCCCCCCCCCAAGAGAGCTGCTGTCTGGTTTCTAGCCCGCCCATCAACAGCTTCCGAGGGCGGGTGAGAAGCGTTCAAAACTGAGCCGCGCTCAGAGAGGAGCCGCTTGTCCTTCCGACTCGCTTTCTGCGCAAACCTCCCCTCGCCTCGCCTCGCCGCCCCCGTGTCCCGACCCGACCCCTCCGCCCAGACTCCAGGGAGGGACGTCCTCTCGGCGCCCCGCGCCCACGCCCGCGAGCCCCGCTCTGAAGCCGCCCCCGCCGGAGCGAGGCAGAGCCGTCCCGCCTCCAGAGCGGCGCCCGGGGGAAGGAGGCGAGAGCCCCGCTTCGGAGGCAGCGCGACTCCCCTCGCCCGCTGTTGACGGCGAGCGGCGCTGTATTGTTCTCGGCCTCCCTGCAGGCGAGCCCCGGGGGCGCCCTCCCCACCCCACCCCACGGGCGAGGGGCGAGCGGGGCCGTTTCCACACTAGACGGCCAGAGTGCTGTTATTCCACTTTGAGGCCCCTCCCTAAACTGCGGACCCCAGGACTCCATAGGAGGTTGAAAGTGGAATAATAGCACTATAACGGTCTAGTGTGGAAATGGTTCTGTTCTGCTGGCATCGCTCCGGACGCGCCCCGGCCTCTGTCTCCCTCTGAAGAGAGGCAGCAGGTGCCCTCCATCGCCAACCCCCGACACCTCCGCTGAGCCACATGGCGGACTCCCCCCTCAGCCCCTTCCGGACCAGGGCAGGCTCAGGACCACTCCGAGGGGCTGTTCTGAGCCCTCCAACCCAAGCGCCCTCCCTCAGCCCTTCGTTCGTTCAGGGATGTCTTCCTCAGCCGCGCGGCACTTACGTCCATGGCTCGAGCGCGCCCTGGGCAGCCCCGCTTCTCTGCTCGCGCACCGAACGCCGCACGCCCCAAGTCCCTCGCGCCACCGGCACCACGCCCGCCCTCGCCTTATAAAGGCGCCCCGCGCTCCGGCGTCAGAGCCCGGCGGGGAGGCAGCAGGTGGCTCCTCCTCCTCCCTCCCCTCTCCCCCTCCCCCCGCCAGGAGGGGCGGGGGGCTCTCCGCGGAGAGTCCGGTGGGTGGCGGAGGGCGTCCCGAGCATGCGCCCGGCGCCACTCCGGCGGAGCGCTGGGAGCCAGGGCGCTGGGGGAGTGGAAGGCGCCTGGAGCAGGAGGGGGAGCCCCTGTCTCGCGATGTTGTTGTCGGTTTTTGTTTTTGTTTTCTCTTCGCTTTCGTCCAGTTTCGGGGTGGTGTAAATTTCTGCCCGGATCGGATCGGATCGGATAGTAGCAAACTCAGGCGGGGGAAAAGGCAGCCAAAGGGGGAGGAAAGGGAGACCGTGAGAGCAGACGAAGAGCTTGGAATCAATCAATGAATGAATATATAAATAAATAAAGCCGGCACGTGGGTACCAAAATCGGCCGGCCACCTGTGGGTCAGGACCAACCCACCAGAGATCGAGAATACGTGTGTGACCTCCTAGAGATGGGGGTGGTTGTCTCGGTGGTTGCGTGCCTTCAGGTCGTTTCTGATGGAGCGGGGTTTTCTGGAGGCTGAGAGTGTGTGACGCTCCCAGAGTTACTCCGTGGCTTTCCAAGGCTGAGCGTGGAATCGAAGCTTGGTTTCGAAGGTCGCACTCCAATGCTCAACCCACTGCACCACGCTGGAGCTCATAGGAGGACACAAATTCCCCTGGGTCCCAGTCCCCGTGGTCAGGAATGATGAGAGTTGTAGTCCAGGATATTCTACCCTCCCCGGATCTACCCTGATCCTGGTCATCATCTTCGGCTATGGAAAGTTACACCGTTTCTGAACTTTCAGAATCTTTTTTCCCCTTTGTTGATTCGCCATGGCCAATAGCAGCAGTCCTAAAGGTCCACGGACAATCCTGTCCATGCATTTACCCTGGGTTAGTTTGTGGAACTGGGTAGATCCTACGTCTAACTAGGACTAGGTTTTAGTTGGAACAACAAATGCAACTATGCCAATTATGGGCATTCAGAAAGAAAGAAAAAGGTTTATCCACATCAAATAAAGAACAATGCAGCGCCTTCTTTCTTACATTATCCTACTAAAAAGTTCTTATTTCTAGTGAGAAATAAGAATAAATAAATAAAGAAGCAAATAAAGAAGTAAAATGCTGTCTTTATGTAAAATGTGCATTACCAATCAAAGCATGGAAAGATTCTGTGATTTGTAATCTAGAAAACCCAAACTTCCAAGTTCTGCTACTTGGGTGGTTTTTCCCCTCCCTATTATACGTGCTGCCAAAGTTTTTAAATTCATGCAGAAGCTTCGCACTCCTTTGCACTTGTTTTCAACAGCTCCCATCTGCTGGGTGTTGCAAAAGTTCATTATTGCCTTCATACTTCTTTTTTTTTTTGCAATTTCTGATGTTTCCTTTCTTCTTGAGCCATTGCCATAGCTTGTGGCCAGGAATTTCACAAGATAGCTATGGGTTACATTAAGAAGTGAAGCCCTTAGACGAAGCAGCTGTCCTGAAAGATACCTATCCAATCACTATTTCAAGACCTCCAAAGGAGAGACTACCACTCTCCAAAACAATCTATTCTACTACTGAACAGTCCTTACCATAAAGAAGTCCTTTCTAATGTTTAAGTAAAATCTTTTTTTCCCCTTGTAATTTAAATCCATTGATTTGTGTTCTCATCTCTAGAGCAGCAGAAAACAAACTTGCTCCACCTTCTACATGGCATCTCTTCAGTTCTTTAGAGATGACTGTTGTTTTACCTCTCAGTCTTTTCTTCTCTAAGAGATCCATATCTAACCTCCTAAGTTGTTTCTCATAAGGTTTTTTTTCAGATCTTATATCATTCTGGTCACTCTCCTTTGGATACATTGCAGCTTGTCAATATTCTTCTTGAATCCTCTAAGCTTTTCCTCATATGGAACATGCACCAGTTTCACCATCATTTTAATTGCCCTTTTTGGTATCTTCCAGGAGTGTAGCTATGAGGGGGGGGAGGCAAAATGAGGGCATTGCTTCCTAAATACTTTCCATTCGCCACATTCATGGGTTTGACCTTTGCAAATTTGATTATTCGCAAGGCACGAATAATCCCCCCATTCTCCTCCTCCCATTCTCTTGCATTTTGCCAGGTATGGAGACGGGAAGCAATTGCCTGGACAAAAGGCAAAGAAATGGAGGGAGGCATGCATGAACCCTCCTTCTCCCCTCTGGAACCCCCCCTCCAATTCTCTTGCCTCTGGCCTCAGTGCTGAGAACATGCCAAGGCAAACGGAAATTGGAGGGGAAGGCACATGTATGTGTGCTTTCCTTCTCCCCTCCAGAGCTCCCTCTTCCATTTGTCATGAAAAAAAGGCAAGGGAATGGAAGGAGTATTGTGGAGTCGGGGAAGTTATTTGTGGTTTTTCCACTTTGGTGAGGGTTCTGAGCCCTGAACCCTTGCAAAAGTGGAGGGGCCACTGTAACAATTTTGGACCCTCCATGAAATTTTCTTTCAATCCTCAAATTTCTAGTATTGAAGAGAATGAGACATGGAAAATATTTCAGAGTTAGAACTCTTATATTTGCTGTGTTCTTGTTCCCTGGGTAACTTCCCCTGCCCCATAAATGCTTGACTGAAACTTTAAATCAATGCTAGAAATTTGGGAACTGAAGGAAAATGTTATCTGGAGGAACATAATTCTTATGTGGGGGACAATGTCCTCATTTTGTCCCCCCCCCATAGCTTACACCCATGTTTACCTCCTACAGTTCTTCTATCTGTGCAGGATCTGTGTGTATTTGTGTTGGAAGACTGCAAAGCGTCCTCTAAGACAGGGCTGTGCCTCCTTAGAAGGAGTGGATTCATGGGCCATTTCCACACTACACTGTTATAGTGCTTTTATGCCACTTTTAACATCCTGTGGAATCCTGGAGTTTGGAGTTTGGGGAGGGGTATTTAGAATTCTCAGCCAGAGAACTCTTTGGCCTCAGTAAACTACAAACCCCAAAATTCCACAGGATGTTGAAAGTGGAATAATAGCACTATAGCAATGTGGTACAGAAATGACCATGGTCTGGGGAGGTCATATTCATTTCAGCTCCAAGTGGCTATAACAGCATGAAATACCCTTTTATCAGCTTGAGACAAGGCACTGATTGGTGGTGATGGTGGTGGCGGTGGTTGTCATCATCATCATCATCATCATCATCATCATCATCATCATCTTCATTTCTTTCCCCTTTTCTCCCCGAGGGGACTCAAAGTGGCTCACAAACTTAAAAAACCATAATTAAAAACTGTAATATACAAAAGTTAAAACACAGATTAAACAGCAGTAATGATTAAAACAATGTTAAAATACATTAAAACAGCATACAAAGCAGTTAAATAGCAATTAAAATAACCAGCACCATTCTATATACAAATTATATATTAAATGCCTGCTGGAATAGGGATGTCTTTAACTGTTTCCTGAAGGTAGTCAGGGAGGAGGCCAGTCTAACCTCTTTGGACAGGGAGTTCCAGAGCCAGGGGGCAGCCACTGAGAAGGCCCTCTCCTGTGTTCCCACCAAATGCACCTGTGAGGGTGGTGGGACAGAGAGAAGGGCCTCTCCAGCAGATCTCAACTCCCGGGCTGGTTCATAGGGGAGAATATAGTCCTTCAAAGAACTTGGACCTGAGCTGTATAAGGCTTTAAAGGTCATCACCAGCACTTTGAATTTTGCCCAGAAACAAATCAGCAGCCAGCAGAGCTGTTGCAGCATGGGTGTTGTGTGATTCCTGTAATCTCCCACCTTGATTATTGCAACATGTTGCATGTGAGACTACATTAAAAAATGGCTTGGAAACTTCAGTTACAGTGTTTGTTGTTCACTGGGAATGCTCATTTGGTGCACATCATTCCAGGGGTTACCAGTCAGTTTCTGAGCCCAAATGGAAAGCGTTGGTGGTGGTTTCAAAGCTAGTCAGTTTTGTGCAAAGTGTTAGTGCTCAGCTTTAAAGACATAAGCATTTTAGGATCAATCTTCTTGAAGGAATGCTTCTTCTCAAATGTTCCTGCTTGATTACTAAGGTCATCCTTGGTGGGTCCTGTCTGGATGCCGCTGCTTACAGTGCTGTGAAGCCTGGCTAACAAGAAAGGAGAATTCTCAGTATGTGTTGCGGAGGTGGGCTGGAGTTTAAACATTTTAAACAAACAAACAAACAAACAAACAATCACAAAACAAAACACTGAAATTCTGTCATTCACTATTCATCAGGACCTACAAGAGGTTGCAAGCTGGTTCAGTGGTTTGTAACAGTGGCATCCCAATTGTTGTTGCTATTATTATTATTATTATTATTATTATTATTATTATTATTATTATTATTATAAACAGAAGCAGAAAGGTGAGATAGAGAGGTGCTGACCTCAAGATATTATGCTTCCAAAGATAAAGGGCATGATGGCACTCCATCCTTTCCCATGGACAGAAGCAAACTAGACTGGTACTTCAACACTGGCAATGGTGGAAAAACATCCGTGGGCCAGTTTAAAAGATGCATGGCAAATTCAGGAGGAATGTTTGGAGAGTCCCCACTACTGGAGCTCAGCAGTTGCCTTACTTTAACTAATGGCAGTGCCAACACTGATGTTCTAGAGAGAGGAACAAAAGAAAAAGGTGAAGACAGAAAGATTGCAAAAAATAACCAAAAATGGAAACACAAGATGTTGGAAATGTGATGAAAAGGTGGGGTCATTTTTTCATATGTGGCGGACCTGTAAGATAGCAAGGAAATTCTGGAAGGAATGAAATTCCATGATGAAATTCAAAGAATTTATAACTTAAATTTTGAAATGAAGCCAGAATTTTATCTGTTAAATATACTAGGGCAACAAAAAGAAGTAAGGTGTCACCAGAAGACATTGTTATATCTGATAACTGCTGCAAGATTGATATATCCGCAACATTGGAAAGAAAAGAAATATGTTGATATAGAAGAATGGAAATTTAAAGTCCTGGATATGGTTGAGATAGAAAAGTTAACATTTTCTTTGAAAAATAAACCTATCCAGAACTCTGAAAGGGAATGGAGAGAAGTTTTAAACTGGATAAAGACAGAGGCCCTTTTCGCACGTTACCTGTTTGTGTGGCTGGGGTGGGGGGTGTCTCATGCAAAAAGCCTCAGCAGGAATGCTGCCGCTTCCCTGCTGCTTGAGTTCTGCAGCGCTTCCTGGCTGCGCGAGCGTCGTGTGAGCACCCCGCCCCTTCCTACCGCAGCGCAACCTGGGAATTGTAGGCTAGCGCTGGGGCAGGAAGCGCGACTGGCCCAGCTTCCGATGCACCACACAGCAGGTAAGTGCGTGCGGGCCCCAGGAGCATTGCGCGACTGCGCACCATTTTCAGCTTAAAGCCAAAAATAAAAAGGTGCGTGTCTGCTCTGCGTCCGGCTCTTGAGCGTCGTGTAAATGGGAGTGCGTCGTACGGACTGCCGCTCCCATTTATGCAACGCTCAAGGGGCCCTCTCACAAAACAAACTGCATGCGAAAAGGGCCATAGTGTAAGAAAAGAAAAACGAACAAAGTAAGATTGTATGTAATATAATGTAACAGTGTAATAAGGTAATGCAACAAAGCAACAATGTAATAATGTAAGATGTAACAATGTTAAGACCATCTTCTCCTTTGAGTATGCAGTAACTATGTATGAATGGCATGAAAACAAACAGATTAAACTGGAAAACAAGCTTAGAAGTGGGGAGGGGGGATTTTTTATTTTCAATTATAAACTTCAATAAAAAATATTTAAAAGAAAAAAGAAAGAGGTGAAGACACATCCATTCTAGGTACTTACACTGATTCTCTGTAAGTTTAACTAACAGGTTTTCTGCTTCTGGGGAAGACAATGTATTGGGAGATCTAATATTTCTTTATCAAAAATTTCTAATGTTCAGCTTCCTCCAGCTTGATTTAGTGGCTTGAGTGTCAGACTATGGCACTTTCCACACACCACCCCCAGTCTGCAATGGCCACGGGCTCGCCACAGGATCATGACAACGGTTCTGCATGACATTGTTGTGATCCTGTGGCAATCTTGTGACAACCTGTTGCAATTGTTGATTAAATCATTGTTAGAATCATAGAATCATAGAAATGTAGAATTGGAAGAGACCACAGGGGCCATCCCTGGGTTTCTCCTGACAATGACACGTGATTGCGCAGTCCTCCCATTTCCCTCCCGCATTTACCTGTCATATGTAACATCAGGAAGCACAATGGCTGTGCTTCCTTTCCCAGTGCAGCCTGGGAAACTGCTGTGCTGTGGAAAGGAGGAGTGGAGCCATCGTGCTTCTTCTCTTCCAGCAGGCAGCCGGTGCAGGGAGGAGCATGATAGAAGTGCTCCCCTCTTGGGAGAGGCTTTCATTGGATCCCCACGTGATGGCTTCGGAACCAGGTAAGGTGCGGAAAGGGGCTCAAACTCTGGAGACCAGGGTTTGAATCCCCACTTGGCCATGGAAACTCATTGAGTGATCTTGGGTAAGTCATACTCTCTCAGGCTCAGAGGAAAGCAAAGGACCTCCTCCCCCAAACAAAGCTTGCCAACAAATCCCTGTGATAGGTTTGTTTTAGAGTCACCATTAGTTGGAAACAGCTTGAAGGCAAACAACAACAATAACACTCAATTGTAATTCACACAGGAAAGTTCAGGCTGCCCTATGGTATTCCTTCTCCAAATTTAATAGCAGCCCTGCACAGTTTTCTGGGAAAGTGGAATTCAGGAAGGTCACCTAAAAATGTTAAGACTGCTGCCTCTGGTAGAGGGAAGGGTGGAGACACTGGTAGCAAATTAGCACCTGTCCTGTGATCTTAAGTGATAGTGAAGTGTTTGATAGCATTCTAGTAGCCTGATAGGATAATGAGCAAACCTATTGCTAGATTTCCTTCAGGGCATATGACAAAGAATCCTAAAATCAACACAGTTTTTCTCTTGCTAAGCAGCTTCTCTCAAGTTTATCTGTGGTAATGAAACTTGGAGACTGGTTATCCAACAAAGAAACACCTTGAGATTTAATTTGGCCTTCCTGTCTCCCAGCTTTCTCTCTGGCTGCTGGGCCATAAGCAAGGGTCTATGGCCATTTTTTTAATCTCATCATGTCTACTAGCCTGTTTACCTGTAGGTCCAGCATTAAATCAAGGTTTGTGATGCTAAAGGGAGATATATATGTATATGTTGGTATCTGCTTATAATCCACTTATTTTCAGGTGCTAGGATTTGGCATACCGGTTAATTCACCATTTTGAGAAGATTCCTTGATCCCTTAGCTAAAAAGGAACAAGTCTCAAAAGAAGAGGGTGAGGGAGATTTCAGAGGGCAGCAAATGACTGTTAGTTTCATTATACATTGAATTACTTGGACCCATGTCCTCTATTGCTTTTTGATAAAACTTTATGCATTTGCTATATGGAGGTGGGAGGTGAAAGATTGGATCCTAAAACCCACAACACAGGTCACATCTTGTGACCTTTCCAATGAGTAGAGACATGATTGGGAAGTGGGATTGATTGTAGTTTCTCTGCACATATGCCAATCCATGCTTTTTTCTCTTCTGAGTGTGCTTACTGCTGCTGCATGGAAATGTTCAAAACAAGCCTTACTTGCCAGTTAATCTGTTCAGTACTGCAACCTTGGACTAGAGTCCTCAAACTACTTAGTCTGACATTAACTTAACTGGAATTCCCCTAGACTTTGTGGTTTGGGGATTATGGTCTTTGGAGAGCAAGACTCTTTGAATGTCAATAAGCCAATCATAGGATACGTATGTTTGACTGCAAGCATTCAATTGGCTTTTAGAGTTTTTTTTTTTTTAAATCTATAGTCTCCTTTGTTACTGAAACCATACCTAAACAGACAGTGGGGGGAATTTTTGAAAAGCTTCTTCTGTGAAAGAGGGCATAAAGGTGCAGTTAATGATTTCCAAAGCTATGAAAGAGGCCTGTCTCCTAGGAAAGCATCTCTTTTAATGAATGTGCAACAAAAGGAGAAAATTGCAATTTCCAAGTTTGCGTATTACATTAAATGCTCTGATTCCATACAAATTAGTGTAAAAATTAGAAACCAATATATTTGTTACATATTACTGAAGACATGTGCCACTTACTGAGCAAAACCTTAAGTGCCTTTACAATATTGCATCATATCTGTGAAGCATTAACATGCTCTTGTTGAATAATTACAACTTGTTTATCATACTCATTTGTGGGCAAAGTGGCACTTAAAATGTAATTGCTGAAATGGATAACTAGCTGTTGAACTCAAAATCGATCAGCTGAAGTGTCTCAGCAGTGAAATCTTATGAATATCTACTCAGAAGTAAGCACAGTGCAGTTCAGTGAGGCTTAACTGTGGGAATGTGTAAATAGGGTTGTAGCCAGGCAGGGCAGTTGTATGGGAAGAGAGAAGAACCAGAGATCTGTTGTTTCCTGGGCCCTATCTGGTGGGTAGGTCCAATTACACCCCTCCTGTGGCTGCACCCCCTGATTTGTGACTGAAAACCATCTGTGGAAGTTTCCTTCTGATTTTTATTTCAGGTAGTTCCAGTCAATTTTGAACCATTTTCTTGCTTTTAAGGGTATTTGGGGTGATGGGCTATGTTTTCATAGAATCATAGAAATCTAGAGTTGGAAGAGACCACACAGACCATCCAGTCCAACCCCCTGCCATGCAGGAACACCTTCAAAGCAATCCCAACAGATGGCCATCAAGCCTCTGCTTAAAAACCTCCAAGGAAGGAGACTCCACTACACTTCGAGGCAGCATATTCCACTGCCGGACAGCCCTGACTGTCAGGAAGTTCTTCCTGAGGTTCAGGTGGAATCTCCTTTCCTGCAGCTTGAATCCATTGCTCTTTGTCCTGGTCTCTGGAGCAGCAGAAAACAAGTCCCCTCCTTCCTCTACGTGGCATCCCTTCAAATATTTAAACATGGCTATCATGTCCCCTCTTAACCTTCTCTTCTGCAGACTAAACATACCCAGCTCTCTAAGTCTATCCTCATAGGGCATGGCTTCCAGGCCTCTCTTTGAATTATCCCACCATATTTGATGATTTTGGGGGATGTTTTTGATTCTGGAAACAAAAAATTAAAATAATTTGTGGGATCAGGGGCTTAGTTGTGGGGGACTGTGGGGGACTGTGGGCTATGCTTTCTCCATCCCATGGGCAAGGTGGCTGTTCCCATGCCTTTTGGACTCCATTTTAAACAACTACTGTCTTTCCCTCTCATTGTTCTTAGTAAGATGGATTGAAAGCTAGACTGAGGAATGTGTGTTCCTTCAGATGATGAGGTCCTCTATCACCACTCTCAGAACCACCATTGCTGTGTGGTAGGCCCTCACTTCAAGGCCATTCCATTGCTGTTGGAGAGCAGCTAGAATTGGACAGATATCTTATCATACTCCTCTAGCCAGACACCAACTGAGGACATCTTCTGCTAAGACCTGCTAGAGTCCTCTGGTAGTTTCAACAGATGACATAATGAGATGCTTCTTTGATGCCCTCAGTTCTCCATCAGCAATGGAATAGTTATGGGGGGCTCTATCACAGCTCCATGGTAAGTTCTAGGGGAAGAGTTTGATTGTTGCAGGAGGAGGAAGAGAATAACAACTTCTGCAGTGACAAAAAACTACACATGCAAGCATGTGGTGCAAGTAGGGGAACAGATAAATGGAGGAGCTGTAGCTGTAGCCATACACTCTACTTTTTGAAGATGTTTATTCAGAATCTGTCTGAATAAGGGTGCCTTCATACAATACTGTGTTGGTCCCAGACTGCATTTTCTCAGTTTTATCTCATGCAACTGTGATAAAGCTTGAAGACTCAGCATCAGATAGCTCCTTGCCACATGATACTATCCATTCTACCACTATGGTATCACATCAAGGAGTTTGTAATCCTTCAGAGGGGCCCTTCCCTCAGTCTCACCACTGTCATAGGCACAGCTGGTGGCGATGCAAGATAGGGCCTTCTCAGTGGCTGCCTCTAGACTTTGGCACTCCAACATCAAGGAGACCTGAATGGCCCCTCTGCTTGTTGTCCTTCCCTTGGCAGAAACAAACTTTTTATTCCAATAGGCTTTTAAAACAAAACGTTTTTAAAGAATAGGCTAAAGGTGCTGTATTGGTTTAAACTGAACTGTTTGTAGTACCTTGTTACCTTTTCAAGGATATGTTTAAATTGTTTTAACATTGTGACTAGTTTAATTCTATTTCAATGTTCAATTTATACATTTTTAGTTTATTTAAAAATTTAAATTTTTTTTAAATTGTAAGCCACCTTGAATCCCAATCTACAAGAGGATCTTCTTTCTTATCTGTTGACTGCTAGACTCTGGTGGAGAACTTTTATGTACTGGATGGCCCCTGCATGGGTCCTGATAACAGAAAATTACTAAAGTAAGGCAGGACTTCACTTGCAGTGCTGACTTGACACGTAGCAATACTTGTTCTTCCCTATGTTTAACAACTACTAGTTTTAACTATGCTTTCCATTGATTTATCTGGGACAAATAGCTTGCTCTGTAAGTGGGAAAAATTGTCTTCTCCCATATCAGACAGCATGAGAATCATAGAAGTGTAGAGTTGGAAGAGACCACAGAGGCCATCCAGTCCAACCCCCTGCCATGCAGGAACACCCTCACGTAATGCTTTACAAGATGGTTCCACTAGCAGAAGTGGTTGGAGATTTTTGCTGCTTCCCTTCTCTCCATGCATTTCTCAGCAAATCGGCTCTGGGGGATTGGGCCACCCTCTGGAAAACTTTGGATCTAGAAATAAGGGCAAATTCACAAAAAACCACCATCTCCTCCTATTTGGCCAGTGGGAGCCTCCTTCAGATTGGGGTTCTTTCCCTGAGATAAAGGATCTCTTCTGTTCATAGTACAACTCTAAATCAGGGGTGGGTAAGTTTTTGTCCTCTACGTTTCGGATGATCATTCTCATACTCCTTTACTGTTGGGGGTTTCTGGGAGCTGGAAATCCAAAACATCTGAAGGGCCAATAGCATTGGCTTAGTTAGGCTTTCAGTAAGGCTTTTGACAAGGTTCTCTATGATGTTATTGCAAGCAAACTAGTTAACTGTGGGCTGGTCAGGGTTTCCTTTTTTTTTTTTTTAGATTTTTTTAAATTAAAGTTTATACTTGAAAATAAAAAAAAACCCTCCCCACTTCCAAGCTTGTTATCCAGTTGAATCTGCTTATTTCATGCCATTCATACATTGTTACTGAAAAGTCAAAGGAATAGATGATCTTACATTGTTGCATCTTACATTATTAGATTGTTGCTTTATTATATTACTTTGTTACCTTGTTACATTATATTATATACAATCTTACTTAATTCCTTTTTTCTTTCTTATTCTATATCTTTATCCAGTTTAATACTTCTCTCCATTCCCTTTCAAAGTTCTGGATAGATTTATTTTTCAAGGAAAATGTTAACTTTTCTATCTCAACCATATCCAGGACTTTAAATTTCCATTCTTCCATATCAACATAATTCTTTTCTTTCCAGTGTTGTGCATATATCAGTCTTGCAGCAGTTATCAGATATAACAATATCTTCTGGTGACACCTTATTTCTCTTTGTTGCCCTAGTATATTTAGCAGATAAACTTCTGGCTTCATTTCAAAATTTAAGTTACAAATTCTTTGAATTTCATCATGTGTTTCCTTCCAAAATTTCCTTGCTATCTTACAGGTCCACCACATATGAAAAAATGACTCCACCTTTTCCTCACATTTCCAACATCTTGTATTTCCATTTTTATTTATTTTTTGCAGTCTTTCTGGTGTCATATACCATCTAGGTAGCATTTTATAAAAAATTTCTCTTAAATTTAAACTTGGTGTAAATTTTATATCTGTTTTCCAAGCCCTCACCCATGTATCCAATTCAATTGAATGACCAATATTTTGTGCCCATCTGATCATATTATCGACAGGGTTTCGGTTAGGTGGATCTGTACTTGGTTGGCAGACAGAACTCAGAGAATAGCCATCAGTGGTTGCTTTTTGTCTTGGGGAGAAATGACTAGTGTTCAGGGTTCAGTCTTGGACCTGGTGTTGCTGAACATATTTATTAATGACTTATCAAATTTTCAGATGACACTAAATTGGGGGGGGGGGTGCGGAGTAGAGAAAACCCCAGAGAACAGGAACAGAATTCAAAATCACCTTGACAGATTGGAGAGTTGGTCAAAAACTAACAAAAAAACAAAGGTTCAAAGGAAATGGAGGCAGGAAAAATGAAGTGCACAAATATAGGACTACTGACCCCTAGTTTGAAAACTATACCTGTGAATAGGATCTAGAGGTTTTAGCAGATTGCAAGCTAAGCATGAGTCAACTGTGTGATGTGGGGGCCCAAGAAGTCAATGAAATTCAACAGGAGTACAGTGCCCAGATCGAGGAGAAGTGTCACTCTATTCTGCTTTGGTCAGACCTCACCTGTAATACTGTGTCCAGTTCAGGGTGTCACAAGAAGGATATTGACAAACTAGAGAACAGCAACCAAGATGACCAAATATCTGGAAATCCATGTCTTATGGGGGAGTTAGACATGTTTAGCTTGGAGTCAGAAAAACTGAGTAGTGACATGATAGCTATGTTTCAACATCTGAAGGGCTGTCATGTGGAAGATGGAGTGAGATTGCTTTCCACTGTTCCAGAGATTGGAATACAAATCAATGGATTCAGATAACAAAAGATTCCACCTAAAAGTCAGAAAGAATGATTTAATTGTAAGAGCTGTTTGACAGTGCTGTTGAGGATGGGGGACTATCTTTGTTTGGGGTTTTTTAAATAGATGTTGGATAGGCATCTTTCACAGGTGCTTTAGTTGTGTATTCTGTGTGGCAGGGGGTTGGACTAGGTGGTTCTCCTTCCAGTTCTAAGCTTCTATAATTCTAAGAGATCAGGGACTCCTGCCCTTGGTTGAAGCCAATGTTGTTAGTTTAGGGATACAGTGGAATCGCAGAACTGTCCAGCTGGAATGGATTCCTAGGCCATTTCTGCACTACACTGTTATAGTGCTATTATTCCACTTTCAACATCTTGTGGAATTCTGGGATTTGTAGTTTATTGAGGCCAAAGAGCTCTCTGGCTGAGAATTCTAAATGCTCCTCCCTATACTCCAAACCCCAGGATTCCACAGGATGTTGAAAGTGGAATAATAGCACTATAACAGTATAGGGTAGAAATGGCCTTAGGATGGTTTAATCTAATCTGTGCTGGTACAGAAAATCCACACGTAGGCATCCCTGATAGATGTTCCTCCAATTTCTGTTCAGCAACTCCAGTGAAGAAAAGCCCATCCCATTCTGAGGTGTTCCATTCCACTGTTGAACAGGTCTTACCTTCATAAATGGTTAGGTGGGAGTTCCTTTCTTGTAATCTGAATCTTCTGTAGCAATAATGTAATAACCATTATGAATTGCGGTACCCAATATTTTTGTTGTTGCTGCTGCTGCTGGTGCAGATGTGTTTCCATGGAAAGGGAGATTACTAAGGGAAAAAAGGGGGGAAGACCAGAAGCATGAGCAAGAGATAAACAATAGGGGACCATCATGTGGTAAGATACAGGCTGGCTTAACCCTAGAAAAGTCCTTTTTAAGCTATTTGTCCCAAATTTCTACGTGGTAAAGGATTTTCTGGCCAATCCTGTGTGGTCACCACAGAAGCTCCAGGCAAGAACACATAAGAAAATGGGACTGAGTAATGAGTCAGATTCAGAGTCTTTCATGACGAAAAATATTTCCTAAAAGGCAGTTGCACAATTATTACAAGAGACTGAAAAACAAAAAAATTTGGAGAGGAGCACTTAGGAGACTGACTAGTAGCTGTGGCAGGGAAATGGACCCTGAGGTGACCCAGATCCACCACACTAAGAAAATGCAGCACATGCAGCCTCAGCAATACTGGTGACTGGGATGTGGTGGGTGAAGAAAGCCAATTAAAGTTTTATGAGCATTTTCACCCAAAAAGTTCTTATAGTGGCTTTTAATGGGCAGGTGTCTCTGTTGAATATTAGTGAAATGCCCATTACGACAGCAAGTCTGGAGCGGTTTGCCAGTGGGAGCAATTATCTAGCAATTATCTTCCATCTGTTGATGTTGCTCCTGTTCTTGATTTCCTATATCAAGCTGGAGGCTGGACTCAGTGGTCCGCCAGAACCTCTCCAACTGCTACGATTCTGCATTTAAGAGAGGAGCAAAGAGGAAGGACTTGTGAAGGGAGCCATTCACAATCAAAATGAGTTGGAAGAAAGAAAGCACTGCATTTGAGAACAAAATATTAATTCAGTACCTAACAGTTAATACACACTGTACACAGATTAAAAACAAGACCACCCATCTGCAGACTGAGAATCTGAAAGATACGGCACAAAAGGAAGAAGAAAGGGGTGGAAGAGGGAAAATAACAAACTGAGGTAACATTCTAATTCTTACAATGCCTATCTTGAGTAGAAATAGTTCAGGGAAGAGAGATGCCAAAAGACAGCTGGTCTCCCAGTCAAGTCAGTGTGATGGGCCCCACTGTCCAGTCTGTATTGTAACCAAACGGAATGAGTCCTTGTGAATGAAAGGAGATGGAGAGGAAGAACCAAATGCAGTTGGACTGAAGAAGGAAGACCTTCTGCTGAATATTGCCCACTATGACCCATCTATAGCCAAGTGGAATGATTCTTAAGAGATAGTAGCTGAAGGAGAAGGGAAGGCAAAGAGTTTTGGGGGCTTTTCACACTGTTATAGTGTTATGGTTCCACTTTCTTCTCTTCCAATATTTCGCAGGTGGGAAACATGGCCAAGCAATATCAAAGTGTGGTTGTGCTGGCAAAAGTTATCAATGAGGAAGAACCATTAAAGTTGGAGAGATTGCAGAAGTTTGCTTTTGCCTGAACCAACTGAGATGGGCAAGATTCTGTCTGCTTCTCCTCTCTCTCCCACTGAATTACTTGAATGCAAAGTTGTTTTGCACTTTGAACTTGGTTAACAATAATTGAAGAAACACAAGGACAAAGAGTGAAAGTGAGAAGAGGAAAGAGAAACGGAGACATTTTAAAAGCAGCTGAAAAGTAGGACAACAAAAGATTAACTGGGACTGTCCTTCCTTTAATTGGGACAGTTGGAAGGTATGCTCTTCAAGTGCCATGGAGGACTCCTGTGGAAACCTGGGGTTTGTAGTTTGGCCAGAGGCACCAGAGGAGCTCTTTGGCTGAGAATTCTAAGGCCCCATGCTAAATTGTCAATCCTGGGATCCCATAGGATGAAATCATGGCAATTAAAGCAGTATGACAACACTACAGTTATGTAGTGTGAATGAGTCTGTGTTGTACTCTTGTCCTGCTTATGGGCTTCCTATGGATGGTGGGTTGGCCTCTGTGGAAAATGGCATGCTGCATTAGGTAGGCCTATGATCCCTCAGGACTCTTCTTAAGTACTTAAAGATAGCTGGTCCTTCAGTTTAGGTCACTGGAATAGCCCTGAATAAATAATATGATGAGTAGTATAGCAATGTCTTAAATATAAAAATAAATAATATAGATATAAACAAATATCCTCTTTTATCTCTTTATGTGCTGCCAAAATACATTCCTGTTTCAACACTGGTACTCTATCAGGGCGTCGCATTTTTACTGTTGACCCTGTCATCTCCTTTTGATCTGATTCTTCTTTTCTACTCATCCAAGCTATGCTGTGCTACCAAACCAGAAGTGTCTAATTGCCTGTGCCTTAAGACATGCTGTGTGCTGTGTGGTCTAGCAGAAATAACTCTGATTTCTCTATGGACTGGCTCTCTTTGTGGCCTCTGGCAAAGCACTTAACCCCTATGCCTTAATCCATCCATCTGTAAAATGGGATAATGCTGTTTTAAGTGCTGGAGGGGGGTTGTGCAAGCCACTTTGTGGCCTCAAAATTTGCCTGAAATTGAACTCACTGAGTTTTAAGGTCCCCAATGGGATGAAGACAAACTCAAAGGGGAGACCCAAAGAAGGTTCTGGTCTTCTTTTGTCCCCTTGGCAGTGGTTGTGTTTTCAGCAGGTGGGGAGGGGTTGGAACTGCTTGCCCGTGGGATAGTTTACTGCTTGTTCAGGCTGAGCTGACCCTGATGAGATCCTTTTGAGCAACTCAGTTAATCTTTCTGGCAAACATGCCTCCATTTGTGCACCAGGGCAAGCTGACAGTTTTATCTCAAAGGATTACATAGCCAGGCACTGCAGGATTCCTTTTTCAGAACTTTTTTCAGGACTGCCATTAGATCAGGATTAGGAAGACATACACGGAAAATGGAGGGGAGGGGTTGAATGACATCATCCCCTCACCATGAACAACAGACTCCTTAGCTCTGTCTCTCTTGGGGAGGGGATGCTCCTAGCACCAGCACCAGCTTCTTTTCAGCATCAGGTTAAATCCCTTTCGTTCGTGCAGGCATTGCTTTGAATTTCTTAAATAGGTGTTTAAATTTTAATTTGTCTTTTTAAGTAGGTTGATGTTGTTTTAAGCTTTTGTGCTTGACCTGTAGGATATTTTATTGTATTAAATTATGATTTCTAGGTAAAGTTTGGAAATTCTATTTGGGATTTATATATCTTTTAATAAATAAATAACCAACCTATTAAATGTACCTAGTATTTTTAATGCTTCATCAAAGTTCCCTTTAAATTTGAATGGTGAGTTGCAAGTTAGCTTTATTGTGAAATGCATACCCTTCAACTATCCCAGTATGGCAGGGACAGTCCCCATTAATCCTCTGTCATTCCACTTTTCCAGCTGCTTTCAAAATGTGCCAGTTCCCTCTCCTCCTTCCACCTTTCCCCCTTCTGTTTAGTTTACTTAAATTGCTGCAAACTTCAAAGTGCAAAAGTAATTTACACTCATTTAACTCAGCAGGGAGGAGAGGAGATGAGGGGTAGAAACTTGCCCTTCCCAGAAGGCTCAAGCAAAAGCAAACTGCTGCAGCCTTTTCTAGCTTATGTGTTCTTCCTTATTAATAACTTTTTTCATTGCAGTTTCCATCTGATATTGTTTGGCCACACATACCCTGGTACTCATCTGTAAAATGTTGGAGGGTATAGAAATGCAATGTTTCAGATTTATCAGATGTAAAATTTGATTCTAAGTGTTTTGAAGATGGTTATTCTGCATTGTAGTAACAATGGCTCACTATCAGGGTAACCCATCTAGAAATTACTTTGAATACTTGAAGATCTATGATACCACCAGTGCAGATCACAACTATTCCTACCCTCATTCTGTTCGTGCTGTAGTCAATTTATCACTTAGTGACCCCCCTTTTAGTGAATAGCATCTATTTAAGCTAGGTTGGTCTTCATACAATAGACATGTGTGCTGTGTTTGAGTATTTACCACCATTGTAAAAGTTGCTAGAGCTTGCTTTGGTTGACATAGTCAATGAGAACTGAGGTTCACTTGCTCAATAGAGCTCCTCAACAGAGGAGCAGACTACCTCAGAGACTCTCCTCCTTTAGAAGTTTTCAAATAGAGGTTGGATAGTCATCTCTCATGAATGCTTTGGTTGTATATTCCTGCATGGCTAGGGGTTGATAAGATGACTCTGGTGATCCCTTTTCTATAAATCTATTATTCAAATCACAATGAGAGGCAGACAATAAGAAGGGTCTTTCTAGATCAGATCAAGAATTCACTAATCTGGAACTGAAAAACCTGCAATCCTCCAGATGCTGTTGAAGTTCATCAGGTCCAGCTGTTGGTAAGGGACAATTGGGAAGTAGTTGACAGATCACCCTGCCTAGTCTTGAATGCACCTTCCATAAGCTGGTCATAAAGGCCATTTGTTTGCCCTCAGCAAAAAGTTTCAGTGGCATACTGCCTCTGCTCATGGAGAAACTGACAAGCTGAAACTGAAGCATGGAAGTTTCTAATTCACTCTATTCATTAAAGAACTTCCCTCTATATCTTACCCAAAAAGTATCTCTGAGAAGATTTGTTCAGAACTAAACACAAGATTTGAAAACAGTAGAAAGTTGGTATGCTAAAAATATCTGCAGTACAAATTGTGTTCAGGACGTTTTGTGCTATAATACTTTGATGTCCCTTTCAAAACAGGAAGAAGTCTGGGTACATACATCTGAGGACCCTGAGAATAAGTTGATACCTGTGTAATTTTTTTTTTCTAGACAGACCTTCTGTTGCTGCTTAGCGCAGTGTAACCATAGTCACGCTCACTCATTTGTTGCTCTGAGTTTTGGTCTATAAAACTTGGCGCAATTCCCAGTTCAAAACCACACTGGTCTAGGTATTAGGTAATCATATATTATGGGTGTAATCTTTTCAACGGTTTTGTTTTGTGGTCAAAGGCAAAGAACATGGCAGAGTCAAATTTGCTCAGACAAATATGCCATCAAAAGAATATCCCTGGGGTGGGATTAACTATAGCGTGCCTTAATATCAAAATTGGGCCAAGAAACCACATTTGTAGTATTGTCCCATTATGAGGAATTTAATGGTGTTGAATATAAATTTATATTTGAAAACATATACTATATAGCAGCTTAGGGAGTTCTGAAGAACTTTCATCTTCTTTGTTCTCAGAACTGAACACCCTTGGCAATCTGGAGCTGTAACAAAATCTATTTCAGTTTTGCAGTGAACACCTGTGCATGATAAAACGGACCTTCAACTGCTAGAAGCTTGTAAAAGCTGTAAAGAGCCAGTTGGTCCCAAAGATACAATGCCAGCTGTTTTTTTTTATTATGGTGATTAGGATTATGATTTTAAATTTATTAAAGTAGCGTTAATTTATTTCTAACATTCCTATGTTGCCTTTCTGTCAAACCACTGAAGATGGTCTAAAAGGCGTGATTTGAAAACATGAGACATGATCTGAGAAAGGAGCAAGGAGGAGATAGGCACATTCTGACAGCAGAGAGCTCGGGGTGGATGGGAAGAGAAGAATCCAGTTAGCAGTTGACCCAGCCAACTGCTGGAGAGGACTTCAGTCTCTCCCTGTTTTCTCTGCCACATTCCAGTGGAATGGTTCCTGCTGGAAAGAACCAAATGGCAAACCAGTGAAGGGTAGGACATGCTCCCACTTCTCACTCAGATGTAGCCAGGTGGTGCTTCTAGGAATGTGGAAGTACCTGGACTTCTTATTATACAGCAACCTAAGAAAAAGAAAGAAATGCCTCCTTGACCATAGAGAAGACCACAACAAAAGATCTGAAAAGGGGATGGTAAAGATATCCTGCTGGTGGGGAAGGAGGAGAAGAAAGAAGAGGAGGAAGAGGGGAACAGTAGTAGTAGTAGCAGTTGTTGTTGTTGTTGTTGTTGTTGCAGGGCTGAATATTGTTTTACATTCTGTTGGATGGTCCTTGCTAGATATATATATAATTACACTAGTATCCTGCTCTTCCATCAAGGAGCTCAAGGCAGTAAATGGGGCTCCAATCATTCCTTCTTTTCTCATCTTAACCACAGAGTAAAGTCCCTTCAACGAAGATATATGCAGACAGCTTGGAAGTAGCAACAGTCAGCCCTCCACATCTGTGGATTTCACTTTCACAGACCTGAGTATCTGTGAATTTCTCCAACCCTCCCCTCCCCACCTCAGGTGCTTCTTTTCCAAGGAACCTTCTCTTTTGGCAGCTGTGATCAGATTGCCCAGCCCTTTAAAAACCCATCTCTGGTTCTCCTCCTCCTCTACCAGCAGCTACCTGGCCAGCTAAGGACAGCTTACAGCCTGATTTCTCAGCACCACAAACCCTTTCCTGATGCTCCTCACAAGAAGATGGTAAAGAGAGAGGAAATCCAGGGACACCATGCCGAGCCCCCTTACTTCTTCTTTCCCTGACCTGGTTTGGGCCCTGAGTGCCTGTTGCTCCCCCCGCAACATGCCTTCGTCCCCTTCTCACAGACACACACACATTCTGATATTTGCAATTTTTCCACTTTTGCAAGGGTCCTGTGCCCCTAATCTTAGTAAATGTAGTTGCCATTATAAATACCTAATTGCTTGGAGATTAATTCATCCTTGAAACGGCATAATTAACTTACATTGCTATCATAATAATGGATAACTTAATTTCTTTTCTAGTATAGCTGTGCCTTTTAATTACTTTTATAGTTGTGGGATTGTGGCCTCACTCAAATGGTGACACAGAAGCAGCACTTGGCTGAAGTGGTAACTCCTGTGATATATCATATTGCCTTATGTTCTATTGTGGAAGCTGAGGCAACAATAAAAAAGTGAGTGTTTCAAACCATAGATCAACAGCTTATAGCACTGAGATGTGTATTATAAAGGAAGTAAAAGTAGCTTGTTTACTGGAAATTACATTTAAAAAATAGAAAGCAAAAATGACTGTCAAAAAAAGAGATTCTGTAACTGTAATTGTAGCAATTTACTTTAAAAGGTGACTTTCCAAGCTTTGTAAGTATGAAGGAGACCCAGAAATGAAGGGCACAGTTTGGACATGCTGCTGGCCCTGGTCCCAACAGTGCATGTCTTCCCTCGCTCTACTCTGAACCTCCCTAAATTCAGCATGGGTATATGATTAGAGAATTTCTATGTGTGTAGACCTCTATGGAAGAAGGAAGTCTAGATCTGACTGATCAGGATTCCACTTCTCATAAAAACCTAAGTCCATGGGCTTCCATTGCACAGATGTTCATGTTCCATGCATGGTCAATGGAGGCAGGAACAAGAATGCTCTGAAACACTGGGGGTGAGCCCAATTTGGAGACCCCCCTGCCCTCTTTGATGTATGGAGACCCTCACATGAAGGAGGCTATAGGTGATTGATCTAAGTATTACAGCTGACCAGAGATCTGAATATCGTGATCCTTCTGCTCCACCAAACTGCCCACACTTTTTGTTGTGTGCCTTCAAGTCATTTCTGACTTCTTGCGAACCTAAGGCAACCCTATTATGGGGGTTTCTGGGCAAGATTTATGAAAAGGAGGTTGCCTTTGGCTTCCCTTGAGGCTGATAGAATGTGATTTGCCTAAGATTACCCAATGAATTTCCATGACTGAGTGGGAATTTGAACCCTGCTCTCCCGAGTCATAGCCAATGCTCAAACTGCTATAGCACATGGGCTGTACTACATATGGCTATGCTAATGTGCCACCATAAAGACATATTGGGTCTACCTTTGACATGGGAATTATTTCTTCTAGTAACACAACAAAAGTATCATACCCTAGAACATTTTGGAGATGAAACGCAGGACCCATGTCCCCCAGCAGCACCAGACTGTGGTCATGACAGCAAACTTTTTAATAAGGAAGAACATATAAGGTAGGAGAGGTTTCAGCTGTTTCCCGTGCTTGATCCTACTGGAAAGGACAAGATTTCTCCTCTCCTTTTCTCTCCTCCCCTCTCCTCCCTGCTGAGTTAATTGTGTGCAAACTATTTTTGCATTTTGAACTCAGATTGCAGCAACTGGAGGAAGCTGATGACATGGGGAGGGGGATATTTTAAAAGAAGTTGGAAAAAGTGGAATGACAGAGAATTAATCAGGGCTGTCCTTGCCACAGTTGGACAGCTGGAGGGTATGAAGTATGAATACAGGGGAGAATAGCTGAAAGAAAGCACTTTTCCTTGCTTTCTCTTTCTAACTTTATGGATATTGGTATGTAAAAGCTTCTCAGAGCTGCCTTACAAAACAATGAGAAACATCAGAGTTCTGGTATTTAGAATAAAGTTTTTTGTTTTTTTTTTTAGTTTTGGTGGATATATTGTTTACATTGAAAATTATTATGCGTGCTAACATAGGAATCAGTTTCCTATTTCTTCCTATTTTATTTTAAGGCTAATTTCATGCAGGCAGTAAATTGGGAGGAATGGGGAGAGGTGGGGGAGAAAAGAGAAAGAGATGGAAAAGCATTGCCAGAGGAAAAAGAGAGAAAGTGTATGTGTATGTGCACGTGTGTGAAAAAGAGAGAGACAGAGAGAGCGAGAAAGGGAAGAAAAAAAGGAAATGGCCTAGCCATGTTAGTTACGGTCCTTACAGATTACCCTGAGGGAACACGACCCTTTATAGTTCCCAGTATACTCCAGCTGGGACTTCTCCAGAGTCTCCAGCAGACGCATAGTCTGTCCTTTAACTGAACAAGCAAGACAAGCACTTTTTTTTTTTAACATTGAGCTACAAGAACTATGATGATACTGAATAACAATATATTCATATCTGCTATAATCCAAAATTTTGGAGGATATTCCCTGCAGTGTGAGTAAAAGTTCACTCGTCATTTCTGTTCTTCCTTCTAGAAGCAGAAGGAAAATCTCCCAAACTCTCCCTTTCCCAAGGGGCCTGATTTTCCAGTGAGAAAAATGCTTTAAATGCAGACGTCAATTTGAAATAAAGGAAAATGCCGTATGTGCCTTGAAGGGGCTTTACTGAGTTCATAATAAAACCAAACAGAGGAAGAAAAGAGAAAATAGAGCCAAGGTGAGTACTATGCTTGTCATAAGCAGACGCAATTTGGGCAGAAAGCTGGGCAGCCAAGGCCACTGCAGGGCAAAGATGGGAAAAGGAAAGAATACACTGAGAATTAGGGAGGGCACCATCCAAAGATGAAGTCACAGCATATGCATTCCATTCCAGCTTTTATGAAATACTAGGATGCTATTTTATGTTTCTAAACGGACTTTGTAGGAGATTGTAAGCTGACTTACACAACTTGTAAGGTGACTTTTTCTTCTAAATGCTGTCCATTGATTGTGAAAATAGCTCACAACATGGGGAAGAAACAAGCAGCAAAATAAGAATCACACTCTGGAAGGCAGATAAAAAAGAAAAACAACAACAGCCCTGTGCTTTTCAGCAGATGGAATATTGTGGCCAGGCTAGATAGAGGTAGCTTCATACAACCGTGTTATAAATAGAATATTAAGAGTGTAGGAAAGCTCATATCAGATTACTCTTCTGCATTATAATCAGTCATGTGGATCAGACCACCTTGAAGTGTCCAAGTAGAAGAACTGGGCATACGGAAGGAGTACTTTTCTAAAGCTTTTGTTCTTTTTGGCCACAAAACATGTACAGTGTTGCACATCTTTGAGCTGGATGAAGGCCTGACAGGATCAGGGAATTAGGTGTTGCCCTTTCTCTGGCCATTTCCGCACTACACTCTTATAGCGCGATTATTCCATTTTCAACATCCTATGAAATCCAACATTCTGGAATCCAGCTGGTCCCTCCCTAAACTGCAAACCCCAGGATTTCCATAGGATGTTGAAAGTGGAATAACCACGCTATAAGAGTGTAGTGTGGAAATGGCCTTAAATAAAACTCAGTGAAAAGACATCCAGAAGCCAGGGCTGCAGGAGATATAGCCTTACCATGCTGGATGCAACTCATGAATCAGGTATGGAGGGCTATCATGGGCTAAGTGAACTTTCTGGGATTTTGCCTGTTTGAGAGTGCAAAAACAGGAGGGCTTGTCACTATCAAGCATCTAGGCTATTTGGCCTGTGAGTACAGATACTATAGGAACATTCAGCCTATAAACTAATTAAAAATCTACTACTTTGGTCCGTCTATGCAGGTTTCACCATTTTTTGTTTTGTTTGAAAAATTCTTGACAGTCTTATTTCCATTCTATCTTGTATCTTTCACAGAATTATCTTTCTTGGGGCAGGTGGTGGTGGTGGAGGAGATAATTTAGTATCAACAAAACAGGAGTCTTTTGTGACTCTGCCAATTATAATCAAATGGGAATTACCAAAAGTGGACACCTGTCCAGCAGGAACTGGATTGAAGCCCCCAAATTCATTGTCTCTAAAGCAGTTAAGTACTTGTCTGTGTACTAGTCATTTCCAGCACCAAATTCCTTTTGAAACATTTGAACCAATGACCTAGAACCAAATCATTTTGAATATTCCCCAGCTGGCTGTTATAAAAACAAATGATTTGAAAATGATTAGTTAGCAGAGGACAGACAAAGATCCTGGAATGCACATAAATGTTAATTGAAAGCTCACTGGCTTTTGCTTCTCCTTGTTTTCTGCTACATGTATTATGAAGAGGTGACAGGATGACTTGACCACATTGGAAAGGGACTAAATTAGAAGAAGACATGCTGAAATGGTAGCATTTGCTTTGATGTGATATGACTTCAGGGCTAAATTGAAGACATCCACTCATGCAATAAGCATTTAACTTCAGTACCTGCCTTCTAAAAGTCTCTGCACTTGCCACTAAATTTCTGCTGGGTTGGCCACCCACCAGTCCTACAGAGTAGATCTGAGGGGGTGCATACAAGGGCTGCAAGGGGAAGAAGACTTAGGCCATTTCCACCCTACACTGTGATGGTACTATTATTCCACTTTCAACATCCTGTGGAATCCTGGGCTTGTAGTTTAGGGAGGGGTGCTCAGAATTCTCAACCAGAAAGCTCTTTGGCCTCAGTAAACTACAAATCCCAGAATTCCACAGGATGTTGGAAGTGGAATAATAGCACTATAGCAGTGTAGTGCAGAAATAGTTTCAGATCTATCAGCAGTAATTTTTATATTAGTTAAAGGACACAATAGTATATAGGCATACAAATACAACAAAATAGGCTCACAAAATGATCATCATAATAGATATTATTGGCACTGTGTTCACCTTGAATTGAGTTCTTGGCTTGAGCTCTCTCATCGAATAATAATAGTTCTTTCTAGTTCACTAGTATTTGTGGGTTTGTTTTTCTTGGTGCAATGTTGCTTTCTTACGGTGTGTGATACAGAAGCATAAATCCAATTGTTAATCTCAGCTAGAACAGATTGGTTGAATCAGTGGGAACTTGATTCAATCATCTACTCTGTTAAGACTAACAACTGTATGAAGGCCAATGTGCTTTTATCAAAGTAGCATTATTTGTCCTGAGGGGTGCTGAGAGAGCCAGATGCTTTTGCTGAAAGTGATGCTTCCCTTTTGAGGAAACCACATTTTATTTCCTAGGGATAAACCCCAGTATTTAGTTGTGGGGAAAAGATACCCTCTCTCCACTTTTGGGCCACTTACTGCTTCCATAGAGGTGATTGTGGACTACACAGACTGGAACTGCATTGCATGAGCATCACAGAATCCTGATGGGCACTACGGATTTGTAGAAGTTAACAGGAGACAGAACTCCATGTACCGATTGATGGTCACTTGCTTTATTTACTTTTAAAAAGCTCAGCACATTTTGGCCTCTGTCAAAGCTGGCTTTCCCCAGGGGTTACACTAAAAAAATACAAATATAATTCTATTTAATACATTAAGAAATAGAGGCTGAAATGCACTGGGCTTTTAAAAAATAAATAAGGCAATTGACCATCAATCTGCACATGGAACTTTGTCTCCTGTTTACTTTTATAAAGAAGAAAACTGCTGATCAGTTATCCTCTTTGGACACTACGGATTAGTAATATTGCTAGTGACAAGCAACAACATTCACTCCTTCATGCTTGTGCCTCTTTGTTTTAACATTTATTTCATTTTTAATTAAATAAAATGTTTGGAAACTGACCCACCCCCTCATTTTACTCAAGAAGGGGCCAAACAAACATAGTAAAACAAAAGTTAGACCGATCAGTGTACCCATTGATAATAGTGTTGGAGGTTGTGAATTTCCCCTTTCTACCATGGGCTGTTTAGTTGCATATAGTGTAGGATTGAGTATGCCGAGCCCATATTTTCCCCAAGATATTTTATTTCTCAGCAGAACTTTAATATCACAACTGTATTCAGGTGGGAGAAAATGTACCTGGGGAAATGGGAAGCAACAGACAAGTGAATGTGGAGAAGTTTGAAATCCTGTCACTCTATCTTTAAATCAGGGGAAATCATCCAGCCCTTATTAGATTGTTGGGCTCCAATGCCCAGCAGCTCTGGCTAGCACAACCAGTGTTAAGGAATACTGGGAGCTGCAGTCTAACCATATCTAGGGCCACTCAATTTCCACCGCTTCTCTAAGCAATGAAGTGTCTTATCCCATCCCTGCTTTACAATTGATGGGGGCAGACCCAGGTTTAAATAAATTGGTCTGCAGATACCATTTGTCACTTGATCCTCATCTTGTCATGGTTTGAATGTTGGACTACGGCTCTAGAGGGTTCGAGTCCCTTCTTGGCCATGTAAAGCCACCGGGTGACCTTAGGCAAGTCACATTCTCTCAGCCTCAGAGGAAGGCAAAGGCAAATCCCCTCTAAACAAATCTTGCCAAGAAAATCCCATGATAGGTTTGCCTTAGGCTTGCTCTAAGTTGGAAGCAACTTGAAGGCACACAACCACAACAAGAACTTCATCTTTCCTGAAGATAGAGTTTTCAGTTTCACCGATGCTCTGCAAAAACAAAGAGAGAAGGAGAGCGAGAGAAAAAAAAGAAAAAGCAACAGCCAGTCTTTTTCCTCAGGCCACATGTGTCAATTTCATCTCCCCCTTGTTTTGTAGAAAAGCATTTGTCAAGAGACGATTGCGTTGTGCAACCTGGGAAAACTGGCATGGCTCCAAAACAAAAGATTTTCTTTCTCACTGATATGGTAAACCACTACGAAGGGCTTGTGGGAGAATAACACAATTTATGCCATATGTTTATGCCATAAATGAAAAGAAACATAGTTGGGCAAATGTGGTGAAGGTGCAAGGATAAGTTCTAGAAGTGTAAACTGTGAAGTGTAAAAATGCAATGCTCTGAATCCTGTTTTGACATTTAAATTGAACAGCATAAGTAATAATGGCATCTCTGAAATTACAGGAAATGTTTTATGGGAGATGACACTCAACCTTTTTTTTTCCTGACAAAGGCAGGGCTGTGATCAAGTGGGTGAGTGGATTTGTCAGCCAAGGTTGCAGAGTCCTGATTTTTTGTAAACACAAATCTGAATAACTTTAGGCAAGTCATTTAATTTTGCTCCACATGAGTGTTTCTATCTGTAAGACAAAGATAATGATACCTGCCTCACTGAGGTGCTACAGGACTTTATTTTGCAAGAGCTACCAGGCATTTTAAATCCTCAGATGAAACATGTTCCAGGCTATTTTCTCTTATTCTGCACTGCCCTTAACCTAGGCTGCAAGAGCCCAAGTTAAACAATTGCAGACCAAAGATGTTCTGTGTACAAACCACAAACAACATAGACAAAAGATTCACAAAACACAGGAGTAGGCAGCAGTGAAACAAAAATCTTAGGTGCAATCAGTCAATAACAGACAAGTAAGCTTTTAGAGTGAACAATGGCAGAGTAGCACAGAGAGTGCATTAGGTTCAACTGTGGTTTAACTGTGGTTCAACTCAAGTTTAAGCACAGAGATTGAAAACATCTAGACTTCAGAATGATAGATCGCCTGAATTGTCTGGTAAATACTGAAAGTTCTGGTAGGATTTTTGGATGGTACAGGATGGTATCACTCTGTCCATTGGCACCACATCTCTATAATGTTTCACAATTAAATTGAGCTGGTTAAAGCCTGGTTATATTTTAACTTTGAACAAAGACTTCACTGGTGACTCCCCATGCTATCCATTATGGATCCAAATTCCAAGCCATACACTAAAGCCTGAAAAGTTGAGCAAGCTGGTATATGATTTCCAGTGGCAAGGTGCCTGAATGGGCCTTTTGGTCTTGCATAAATCATTATATCACCATCATCAACCAAAGCAGAGCCAATTATGAAAAATAACTATAGTACGATCGCTGTGTTATATTTATAGAAATACTTACAAAGCACACAGCTGGACCTTATTTACACAGTATTTGGCTATCTCAGCGTACCATTATTTCATTTTTTTTAAAGGAGTGATGCATTTACAGTTCTGATTGTATGTGATCCTTAGGGACAGATTTTGAATTTCTTTATTAGGTGTTGGAAGGAATGGAATAGAAGCAGCATACTGGTGTGGTCTAGGAAAGTTACAGTCTGGGCTCATTCACAGTGTACAATTATAGCACTTTGATTCCACTTCGGCTATCATAGCAACAGACTATGGGATCCTAGGATTCACAGTTTAGGAAGGAACATACAGAATTCTTAGACAGAAAGCTCCTCTAGTGCCTCTGAATGAACTAAAAAACCCCGCAATTCCATAAGAGGCAGCAGTGGCAGTTAAAGTGGAATCATACTGCAGTAACTATGTGTGTGAATGAGCTCTCACTCTTCCTTTTGTGTGGAAGATGAGCCTTTATGTGTTGCTGCCTATTGAGGCAAGTTGGTTGTTATGGCAAAGAACACAATGGCTCTGGGGGTTAAAAGTAGGCTTCACTTGAAGCAATAATCTTCTATGGTTGGTCCACTTTTTATTAGTAGTAGTTTTCTTGTCCTCTCTAGCAATTGTCCTGCACAGAACAGCCTCTGTAGGAGAGTTTTCTGGGTGCCTCACTGTAGAGCTATTGGGAAAGCCTGTGAGTCTTGTGGTTAGAGGCAAACCTCATTGCT
This sequence comes from Ctenosaura bakeri, assembly GCA_948474755.1. NCBI lineage: Eukaryota > Metazoa > Chordata > Lepidosauria > Squamata > Iguanidae > Ctenosaura > Ctenosaura bakeri. The sequence continues at coordinate 43,602 of CAOLHI010005579.1, forward strand.
TAACTTCTGAAACCTGTTTATGAACTTAAGTTTCATGAATATGACTGCCGGTACAACACAGAAGAAAGTGAACGGTTGCTAGTCCACACTGTGCTCCCCCTGAGCTGTTAGGTCATATGACACCTCTACTGCCATTTTCTGCTGTTATTACACACAATCCCCAGCAAAAGACAGAGCACCAGGATCCTTCTGTTAATGTAAGACTTATCAATGAGGGAGATATGGGGATTATACAAAAAAGTATATAATGGCCCTGCACTATTACACCTGTTATTGAGAAAAATAAATCAGATTTTGTCCTAAAGAATCAAACTGTCCCTTTGTTCCCAGCAAGAGCAGGAAGGGAAAAGGACAATTCCCTAACATTTGCTGGATTGTGAGCTATGGTTAAACTGGAGCACTATTTGTTGATCAAGCTATAATTTGTTCATCTCTGATATAGCCACTTGTGTACAGCAATCTTTATTAATGCAGGAGAAAATGTAGTACCTTCAATAGTTCTGCAGGAGCATGAACTACATTAAGATGTCATTATCTTCATCCTGTTGCTGTGATGTGCCTTCAGGTAGTTTCCAGCTTATGGGAACCCTAAAGTGACCTCATTGGGGGTTTTCTGGGGTCTGAGTGTGTGACGTGCCTAAGGTAATCCAGTGGGTTTCCAAAAGTGAGCTGGGATTTGAACCCTGCTCCTCAGAGTTGTGGTCCAGTGCTCAAACCCCCATGACACACTGGCTGTCCTACCTTCATCTGCTGACACTGTATTTTGAGAATATATGTACAAAACCACATATAGTCCATCACACACCTTCTAGTTTTAGATGTATTGTAAACATATTTAAAACAGAGAAAGCTAAGTTGATTCATATTTGCCTAAACAATTGATAGGGCAAGGCTTCTCCTAATGATTATAGGCATATCCCAGGGAAATGAGGATCTCATTGTGTCTTCCTGAAAAATATCACATACTACTGCTTGGATGGCACAAATCCCATCTGGGAATGCACAGAAGAGAGATCTGGGCATTGCCTTCAACAGTGTGAGCAGACTTCAGGGTGTTTTTTTTTTGCATCTTTCTTTCTTTCTTTCTTTCTTTCTTTCTTTCTTTCTTTCTTTCTTTCTTTCTTTCTTTCTTTCTTTCTCTCTCTTTCCTTCCTTCCTTCCTTCCTTCCTTCCTTCCTTCCTTCCTTCCTTCCTTCCTTCCTTCCTTCCTTCCTTCCTTCCTTTCAGAACCCAAGAGCTATCAACCAGAATCAGGTGCAAAACAGACAGATACAGAATTAAATAGTGCCTCTTAACAAACCTGAACTGAACACACAATCATAGAGAAGTCCACTCCTTGTTGCCCCAGAGTTCTCTTTATTTTAGAGCTTAACTGGCAGTTAAGAAACTTGTTACTGAACTACTGCAAATTACCCAGAGATTTACCAACAGATCATAAGCTATCTTCCACCAATTCCTGCTTCTATATTATTTTCCCTTATACTAATGTTGTTTTGCTTTTGTTCTGTAATACCATGCAAAAATATCTTGTGCTGCTTTAACAGAGCAAGTGTAGATGAGTTTATATCAGAAAATATTGTTGCCTGAAGTACTTCACTGCATCTGAAGGCAGAATAAAAAGACTCAGGTTCACTCTTTATTACTCTTCAATGTCTGCTGCTTGAGGTGCCTTATTCTGCCCCATAGTAGGGCTAGCACTGGTTCATATTCCTTCATGTCACTTAGGGATGGTGAGAACAGGTGATGATGACTTCCCCATACCCCCGGCCACAAAATCCACTGCAGCTCAAATATTACAAGCAAAACTTAGCATATCTCCTGACACACAATGGCCTAAATCCTACTGGTAATTCCAACTAGCATAGACCATTGATTCAATGAGATTTATTGACTTGCTGTTCAATAATTGATTCAATAGTCTAGGCTAGTTAGGACTAATCAATGCGATTCCAGTCTAAATTTGCTCAAGATGCTTCTAGACAGCTCCCAACATTGCCAAGTAAAAGACACTGTGCAGCTGTGTGCATGTGTGTGCCTTCAGGTCTCCTGTTGACTTACGGAGGCCCCATGAATTTTATAGGGTTTTCTTAGGCAAGGAATAGTCAGAGGTGGTTTTGCCAGTTTCTTCCTCTGAAATATAGTCCCTGGTACCTGTTGGCTTTCTCCTAAACAACACTTAACAGAGCTAACCCTTTATAACTTCCAAGATGAGATGGGATTTGATGCCTTTAGGGCAGTGGTTCTTAACCTTTTCTTTACTGGGGACCACCTGTAAATATAATTTGTTGCTGGGGTTGCCCAGGGCTTAACTCAAGATTTAAATATTCAAATGTTTATTTAAATATTCAGGTTTTATTTATTTATTAAAAGCTTCTGGATGTCCACACAGACACAGGGTGACCTTGGACGTCACATTCTCTCAGTCTCCAAGGAAGGCAAAGGCAAGTCCCCTCTTAACAATTGCCAAAACACGCATGCATGCATACATGTGAGTGATTTATCGTGAGGCTGCTGTAACTGTGAAATGACTTGAAGGCACACAACAACAAAGTGATGCCTACAGTGAGAGGTTCTTTCTAGCCATTGTGTCTCTCCCCTTTGAAAACTGTCTTACTTTATGGCAAAATTGTCATAAGGATTTCTTGGCAAGATTTGTTGCCTTTGCCTTTCTCTGAGGCTGGGAGAATGTGACCTGCCTGAGGTCACCCAGTTGGTTTCCATGGCTGAGCAGGGATTTAAACACTGGTCTCCAGAGTCATAGCTTGCGCATGTGTGCATGTCTCCTGCTGTGTCGCTTTCGTCAGGAATGTGGTGAAGGGGTGGTGCGGGCAATGAAACTGCTCTGTCTTTTGCAAATGAGGGAGAAGTGTATGCACATGCCTGCCACCATATCCCTCAGTTCGCATACCCCCTGCTGCTGTGTCCCCAACAAAAGGGCAGAAGTGTGTGTGCACCCGAACTGCTCCCCTGTTTGCAGTTTCAGCACCCACTCCCCTCTGCCATGTCCTAATTGCTGCCTCTGCTGTTGGTATCCAGCAGCAGGGTTTTGTGAGCCTGGAGCTAAGAACCACTGCTTTAGGGTATTTAGGCCCTATTGTGGAGTTATTTTAGCCTATTCTAGCTTAACAGTTTGGTGGAAAGCAAAAAGGCAGAAGAAACATTGGGGAAACACAGAAAGATTACAAGTCAAAGGCATAATAAAGAATCCTTGTAAAATTTGGCAATTAGGGAAGGAAAGGGGCAAAATACTGTATTTGCTGGCATATAGGCAAAAGACTCACTTCCCCCCCAAAAAAATACTGTTTAAAATGGGGTGCGTCTTATACACCAGTAAGTTTTAAATGCTAGCAAACAGTATTTGCCAGTGTATAAATGGGGTGCATCTTACACACGGGTGTGTCTTATGCCAGCAAATACAATCGAAGCCTTGCCTGGAAGTAAGCTTAGCAAAGTCCATGGACAAGTTCAGCTACAGGCTCTTAGCTGATGGGAGACTGAGTGGCAAATGTATCTGTGGATGCTGGAGCCGTATGACCTGTGCTTACTGATTTTTTAAAAAAATTATTTTATTAAGGTTATAACAAACAATATTTACAAATAATCATTCTTTCTTTTTATAAATATATAAGAAACAGAAAGCAAAGAAATATATACAAACAAATTTATATACCTATATACCTATACATTTATATACCTATCCAACATCTAATTCTATTTCTATTTCTTCTAAAAAATATATACAAATGTATAGTTTCAACTTCCTTTTTTCTTTCTTCTAGTTTTATTACTCATTTATTTTTCCAAGCTTCTACTGATCATTTCCCTTTTTATGTGACTTGCCATATACATTTGAAAATAAATTTTTCAATTCCCTTTTCCCATATCTTTGCTTATTTTCATTGTTTTCATGTTTTTTTCTGAATCGCCCATTTTCGTTGTATGTATTCTTTAATTAGTTTCAGTTCTTCGCTATTTTTCCCTCTTGTTTCATCCTTAAGTGCCATTGTCAAATCATCCATCATTATCATTTCTGATAGTTTAACATCCCATTCCTCGATATCAGATATATGTTCACACTTCCAGTACTTTGCATAAGTAATCCTTGCATTTGATGCCATATACAGTATTATTCTCCAATATCTAATATGCTCTTTTTCTATTTGTGCAAAGGAATATTAATTTGTAATATTTCCAATATTTTCTTTTGAATGCTTACTGATTTTTAAGTGCTTGAAATGTTTGGAATAATATATCCTCACTTTAAAGAGTCCAAAGAAAGGAAGATAATGAACTAGTTATCTCTTACATGTCAAAAATTATTAGACTTCTAAGCAACCTACATCCCAGTATTTTTGCCTGATGCACTTATATAGGGGTAGCAATTAAGCCCTCCTGATGATATTGGACTGCAACTCTCAGAATCTTTCAACACTGGCTATGTTAACTAGGGAGGCTGGGAAATGCAGTGCAGCAACATCTGGAGGACTGCATGATTCCCACCCCCTGTTTCAATGGTTGCTTTTGTTGGAGTAGTTGTATTGCTTAACAAAGAGAGTTTCACACAAAGGATCCCCAGGGCAGGAAGAAAAAGGCAGGATGCGGGCTTTGAAATTTTGCTGGCCCAATCAAGACTTTTTTTTCCAAAGGGGAAAAGAAAATAGTTCCAAGGCTCTGAAGCAAGAGTTAATCTGAAAGACTGTATAAGTGTTTTTCTTTTAAACACACACAAAATTTTAACACACACAATATCTATGCCTTTAACCTAAAGCTTTTATCCTTCACCAGCTGGAATTGTTTCAATGTGTTTTTGAAACTTCTCAAAATTTGCAGTCCACTGCTGGGATTCTTTAATAAGTGTTACGTAATGAAATGGGAAAGTGAAGTAAGACTCTCGAATAACTTTGTGCTGGTCCTTTAACTTTCATATACCTTTAAAAAGTTGTAATAGAAACTGCACTTAGGTCTCACTGAAACCCACCCCACCCTGAAGTAAGCTCCTACCCAAATGGCTTAGTCAGAAAGCAAACGCAAGCTCTCTCTTTTTACTCTGATATCTTCAAATGACAAAATTAAAGTGAGTTTAAGATAGTCATGTAGTCATGGTGTTACGATGTTCTAGTCTTATTTTCTGTGAGAAGATTTTAAACATTGTTTGTTTTGGTTAAACCAAATGTTTATTGGTCATTTAAAAAAGAAAACAAACCCAGCAACATGGTAAAATGTATTGCTATCTTTGCAAACAAGGCACTATTTCATATAGAATCATAGAGTTGGAAGAGACCACAGGGGTCATCCAGTCCAACTCCCTGCTATGGAAGATCACATATCAAAGCACTCGCAACAGATGGCCATTCAGCCTCTGCTTAAAAACTTCCAAAGAAGGAGACTCCACCACACTCCAAGGAAGCATATTCCACTGTTGGACAGTTCTGACCATCAGGAAGTTCTTCCTGAGGTTCAAGTGGAATCTCCTTTCCTGCAGCTTGAATCCATTGCTCCTTGTCCTAGTCTCTGGAGCAACGGAAGACAAGCCTGCTCCCTCCTTGACATGACATTCCTTCAAATATTTGAACATGACTATCATGTCCCCTCTTAACCTTCTCTTCTGCAGACTAAACATACCCAGCTCCCTAAGTCGCTCCTTATGGGCCATGGCTTCCAGAAACTTCACCATTTTGTCACTCTCCTCTGGACACACACATATAAATATATACATTTGATAATAGAGGATGTGTTGTGGCCAGTCTTATTCTTATACTTGGCAAGGTCCAATGAAATTATTTACTTCTTTAAGAGACCAATCCTAAGTGAATAGATAATGGAATACTCCAGTATCTGGGTCTTCTGATCTATCCAGTGGTCCATCCACCAGGCTTTGTAGTTATGGAGTTATCACCTTACAGAGCAAGGATAAACAATCATTGGTCCATGGGATTCAGGAGTACCTACAGACGAGCAGAGTGCTGTGATGAGGGAAGGTGCTCTCACATCCTCCTGTAGCACTGAGAATTTGTACCTTTGGCTCATCTTTTGCTGGTAACTTTAGAGGTGATGGGAAATTCTGAATTTAGGTGTAAAGCAGAAACAAATTCAAAGGGCCTTTCCTCCGTACACTGTTATAGTGCTATTATTCCACTTTCTACATCCTGTGGGATTCCGGGGTTTGTAGTTTACTGAGGCTAAATAGCTCTTTGGCTGAGAATTATAAATGCCCCTCCCTAAACTGCAAGTCCCAGGATTTCACAGGATGTTGAAAGTAGAATAATAGCCCTATAACAATGTAGTGTGGAAAGGCCCTGAGATGGTGCAGCCCTTGATGGATTGGCGAGAGCCTGAACAGGGACCTCACCTTTGAGAAGCTGCCCACCTTTGCTGCAAATGCTGCAGTGTAGAGGCAGGCACTGCTAAAACTTCACAGGAGGTGAGAATGACCTGCAAGAGGGGGACGGGCTTTCCTTTGCGGGGCTATTTCTCCTGAGTTCTACAGTTTCAGAGATGCATTCCAAAAACCACAGGATTTCTTGCCAAAGATGTTTGGCCCTGCTTTGGAAAGTTCTGGAGACTCATGATTAAAACAGTAAATAAAATGCTAAAGTCACTGCTGTCTTTCTGTTTAAAAATAAAGGATTGTGAATGTTATTGCAAGATAAGTCATTGGCCCTTTCCGCATGTGTGAAAACAAACGGGCAAAAACGGGACTCACTGGCTTTCTTCTCCATCCGGGTGAGTCCGTCGGGACGAGGAGCAGTGCGAGCTCGTCACTCCGCACTGCTCCGGCATCCAAAATGGTGGCTTCTGGTTGGTGGAGGCTCTCCACCAACCAGAGAAGCTCGCCAGCCTAAAGCCTGCCCCCAGCAGATCTGCAGGCACGCACTTGCGCACGCCTGCAAATCTGCACCGGAGCGCAGTGACGGAGTGACACAGAGTCGTGTGCTCCGTGCTTTTTAAAAACCTCTAAAAAGAGATTTTTGAAAAACACGCTGTGCAACCAGTTCCGGTCACTCCGGAATGGACTGAGGTATGGAACTACAAAAAGTAGTCCGCCCCAGTCCAATCTACGGTGCAGAAGACCTCCGTTGGATGTCGCTCTGCACCGTTTTTATAGCCCGGTGTGGAAAAGGTCATTGTCTGGAACACAAATAGTATGATATTGACTAATGTAACTAACAAAAGGTGTCACTTTACCTACTGTTCAGGTTGTTTCTGCCCTTAATGGCAAGCATGCGTTTACACAGAACTGTTTTAGAAACAAAAATACAATGAAACGTTCATGTAAGAAATAATGAAGGGTACTTTTATTTACTACAAATGTATATTATATTCCTATAATGAATTACTAAGAAACTTCATATTACTTTATGAAGTGTTTTGCTGATGGATGATGGATCTAACTAGATGTCTTAGGTAAACCTTGCCATTAAAAATATACCATGAAATGTAGCACAGTTAGAGAAAGAGAAAAGAAAGTAATGTTTCAACATTGGACATCACAGTGATGATTTCAACTACCTCAAACTGCAGGGCTATATTGTAGTTTCAATAGATTTGTCCTCCCTTTCCTTTCCTTTTCTAGTGGACCATCTACATTTCATCTTCTTTCCTGGTAAAGAGATAGTCAGGTTGATCTATGCTTCTCCTCTAGCTCACCTCAGAAACTTTTGAGTTTCAAAAGAGGTAACTAATATTTCTGAAGACAGCAGCTAGCTCTCTGATCAGTGCACATGGAGAGAAACCATTAACTGTTCATACTAGTTGAAAGTGGATACCATAGTTTTTATACCTTTCCTGTCCACAGAGCCTGTTGAAATAATTTTCCAGGTTCAAGAATACCTACAATTGCCAATCCACCAGCTGACATTTTCAGACATGTTATATTCTTCTGTTATCCTTCCCCCGTCCCCGTCCCATTATGCCTGATGAAAAGGTCTGGAGAATTTGAGAACTTGCACCCTTTGGTAACCTTTCAGTGGTCTTTTGAAAATCAGTAAATCACATGTGCATTCTCTGTATCCATGTTTATCCGCTTACTTATATTGTTTTGTGCCTTCAAACAATTTCTGACTTATGGTGACCCTATGGTGAATATATTGTGGGGTTTTCTGGAGGCTGAGAGTATGTGACACACCCAAGGTCATCCAATAGATTTCCATGGCTGAGCAGGGAACTGAATCCTGGCCTCTAGCTCATAGTTCAATGCTCAAACCACTACACTATGCTGGGTCTCCGCTCGCGTATACCCACAGCCATTTATATTCCTTGTACTCAACACCGATACACACACACAGTATTCAACTGCCTGATGAGAAAGTGACAGACTTTTTCTGCTTCAGAATTCATACTTGTCCACTATGATACAATCCCATTCATGATTACTGAGAAATATGTCCAGCTGAATGTAGGAGAGGTTGCTATTGAATAAGGATATATTGGATTTTAATGTTAGGTGCTAGTGTATAGCATTTACTAGATTTTAAACTTCATAGCATGGGCAAACTATCCCTTTGTTCAGAAGCAGGCAAACTAAGACCCTTGAACAACTCAGCCTTGCAATTCCCCCCCTTTACCCCCTCAATTTTCTCAAAGTTTTCTCAATCGCCAACAAAGCCATGTTTTGTCATGCGTTGATATGCAGAATCTAGCCATTTCAAGGAATATTGGTTAAGAGATGTTTAAGTTCCCCAAAAAATAACTTTTCTAAACTTGGGAAAATTGTAGCAAATAGTGTGCTCTGTGTGTGTTTGTGTGTGTGAGAGAGAGAGAGCGAGAGAGCGATGAGGTTGGATGACTTTATATAGGAAAAGATAAATGGAAATCTGCATTGTTTCTTTTCCCAGGTTCCTCCCCACGTTTATATGTAACATTGTTATACAAATTGTAGGTAGCACAACATTTTTCCTGCTTCAGTTTTCATCATACAGTGAGCCAACAGTGTAAATCCATGCCTTACCGTGATGAAAACTGAAACAGGGATAATGTTAAGATGGATTGCAAAGACATTCCAAAATGGTGCTGTCAGCTAAAGTTTAGTTGGTGACAGTTGTGAGTGAAACATCGTTTTCCACCACAGGATTTCTGAGTCTTTGGTCAGGAAATTCAGTACCAAAGGTCCACTGTTCCCTCTGGACTCTAGAGCACTCTTCTGTCCTAATGTGCCTCATATATTGCTAGTCATGTTTTGAGCATTTCATGATGAATGCAATATAGAAAGGAGGAGGAAAACAAACACCTATGAGTCAGAAAGAAGATGAATCAGAGTTCCCTTCTTTCTATCACAGTGATATATCTCCCTTGATTTATTTTAATTTTGAAGCTGGGCTTTAGACTGACGTCAGTATTGGTCAATTAAAAAGAGGTATTTCATTTCTGTTGCTAAGCTATTGTAATGAACATGATTATTGTTACCTGCACCAAGGACACTAAATTGATGCAAATTATATAGAATAAAGGAAGGTGCCTCCGGTTGATGATTATTTCTGTCTTTTAATATTGTTATGTAAGAACTATTTAGGCAAGGATTTGATAGCACTATAGATTTAATTCTGTTATTTTAGTAGTTAAGAGATGAGACTTGTAGAAATTACACATTATTAAGGTATTGAGGATACAATATAAGGATGACAATGTACCACTTCAATGAAATGTAATTTTTTAAGGGAAGGTTGAATATAATCGGTGTTTGGAAAGCTGTTTGCAATAAGTGCGGGAACTGATTTTTTTTTAATTAGGTGTATTTTTAGTGTTGTTCTTGTGTTTGATTAATGATAGATTAGTGTTGGGTAGTATTACTATGCATTGTTTTGTGTTTGGTATGGTGCGTTGATATAAAAAAAATAAAAAAATGGTTATTTCCATCTTTCAACCTTTAAGTCAGAAGATTCTAAACTTTGTTTTGAGCACATCTTTCCACTGTAGAGGTCCAGGACCAAGAAAAACTATAGTGCTCCTGCAATAATGATATCTACCACTGCATCCTGCAGTGGATTTGGCATGCAGAGATGGGACGAACTTCTCTGCCTGCTGCTCCTTTTGTAACAAAGAGTGTCCTGTCACTCTGGGAGCCATATCCACAGTGGCAGGCAGGTACACATGCCTTTTATACCATTTTCCTGACTATTCATTCCAACGTATCATATAAACCACTGAGAAATCCAGTTATGAGTCAGGAGAATTCTAGAAAAACGAGGTTAATCCTACAAGGCAGTATCATATCATATTGCAGGTACATATGACATCATGTGTATTGTTCATCTGTCCTTGATCCATATACTGAAATAGTAATAACAATAAAAATAAATACATAAATAAATAATTTTTATTTATTTATTACCCACCTCTCTCCGAGGCTTGAGGTATGGTACAGAATATAGAACTAAAATAATTAAAATATGCTAAAACATAGAATGATTAATACAACATGAATTCATTTGCTCTCTACCATCTACTCCTTTCTGTGGTTTCTTGGGTAAAGGCAGTTTTACTCCCTTGCTTGTGTGCATGAAGTACATTATGCTGGAACAGGATCCAGAAGGAGAGGAAATGGCAAACCATTTCTGAGTAATTCTTTGCCAAAGGAAACTCTGTGAAGTTCTTGGGCTTGCCATAAATTGAATAGTGACCTGAAGGCACATAGGAGAACATCACCAAGAAGGAGAAGTGCCATCAGAAGACAGCCTCACCAAGAGGGAACAGGCATAAGGTCTGCTAATCAGATTTCTGAGTCTATGTTTAGTTATTTGTCAAGCCTGCTCTAAGATATTTGCACCTCTTTCCATCAGTGTGGCTATGATTCAATCAGAGCTTGGAAACAATGCCTTATAAGTAATGCTGTTACTTGTGACCAGTTACTTTTAGGGGTAAGGAGGGTTAACAAAGTAATGTTTCGAAAGCAATGCAACAAGAATAAAGTTACTTTATTAGTGTAACAGGTAACATTTTATAGTTATTTTCAAACGCTACTTTTAGGGGCATGTTAAGACCTATTTTGACTGGAGGTTCTTAAGATTTATGCCATTCTACTATCAGTTCTAATGTTACCTCCTCAAATAGTAACATAAAGTACTGGAAAAGTAATGAGCAATGTAAGAAATGGCTTTCCTCACTTACCTGACAGGTTTAGGACCACAGCACTGTCAGAAAAATAGAATTGGTTGAAAAGTAGAACCCATGTACCGTACTATAGGTAGCATGAAGGACTTATGGAGGCTCATTTGGGACCGGCTACACATGTGCTGCTTGCAAAGTCTCTCAGCTGGCTTGGCATCTTTCCCCCCACTCTTAGCTGACTTTGCAAGTAGCACACAAATGCAAGCTATTCCAAGCGAGCCTCCATAGGCAAGAAGAACTGATAAAAGACTGAAATCTCTGTTGAATTAATGGAACTTGGCCTTAATTTGGAAGTGTTGAAAGAGTGAGTCATGAGATAATATAGCATCAAAAGGTGGGGGCTTCTAACGGCTAGGAACCTCAGGGTCCCACAGTGTCAATTTCTGCACATGGAGTTACCCTTCAACTGAACTACATACACCTTGCGCTGGATGGCAGTGATGCACAATGGAACCGAGAGAGTAAATGTGCAACATGCATGCACAACCATGTACCATCCACAAGGTGCAATGGCGTGTGCAACAATGAACTGAATGTGGATGTTCTGCATCAAACAAAAATATTAAACTGCTTCTATAGCAGAAGTTATGTAAGTGCAGGATGCCAACAGTGTTGTCTTTTTAAATATAATGAGCATTGTTTACTTTTTAAACACTGCAATAAGTAATAGAAAGAATTACATTTGCAAAGGACTCTTCCAAGCCCTGAAACTTGATGAGGCTAATGCATGCATTATTTTGATTATTTTTTTTTAAAAAAATACTTTAAGACCAAATTAGATATGATGGTGGCAATTCTCTGTGTTTAAACACAGAACTGTTCAAAGTCACACACAGAATGAGCAGAACAGAAGAGAGGCAAATGTGAGGCCAAAGCTCAGACTGCCTTCTGGGAATGGGGGTGGGTTGTTAAAAAGGAGCAACAGAGAAGATTAAAACGGTGATCTGAAGAGCTACGGAATGGATCAGAGATCAAAGCCATGGAAACAGGCAAGTGATTGTGGGAACACAAAAGGAGGATAAATCCCCCCTTCAAAACTTCCTGAGCTGGACTGGGAACTTGATTAAACCTGCAAGCTAAATGTTGTGCATCCCTGCTCTGTATGATACAGAGATATTGCATGTTAACTGTTGGGTAGAAGATAAAATACAATGGCCATAATCCTATTTGTTAGTCCTATTAGGGTAGGCCCATTGAATCAGTTGTTCAATGGGGAGTCAATATGAAGGTAAATCTAATAGATTCAATGGGCCTGTCCTGGTCAAGCCTAGCAATAATATTTATGCTATGCAGTTCAGCTTTGAATGTACAAATAGTATATATAGGTTATTAAAAAAATAATATCAGAGCTTGTCTGTGTGGTCTTTAAAAAATTATGGGGTGGCTGTTTGTTACTTGATCCTGTAATGAATGAGATATAGACTTGCTTGTATGGATTCACCTTTGCCTTAATGAATGGGCTAAAAACATGACAGATCTTGTTGCTGTGTGTGCATATAAGTTGTGTCTGACTTATGGGTACCCTAAGGCAGAACTACTATGAGGTTTTTTGGTAAGATTTGTTCAGAAGGGGTTTTTCTTTTTCTCTGAGGCTGAGAGAGTGTGACTTGCCCAAGTGGGTTTCTATGGCTAAGTGAGGATTCTGACCCTGGTTTCCAGCATCATAGTCCAATATTCAAATCACTACACCATGCTGGTTGTTGTGCTGGCTTATATTAAATAGATCTGTGATACTAACTAATAGATCTAGTCAATATAAAAAGCTGCATCTCGGAGATACTTTTCTCCATGACCATGGACAGATCCATTGCTGGAAGTTTGGGATAATATTAAAAAGAATATGTTGACTTTTTCTAATTTTACTAACAAAGTGTGACAGAATTCAGATGTGTTTAGTGTATTGTTTAGAGAACAAGAACATAAGGAGAGGCAGGAATAAAAGCAGCTTGGAGAACTCCTGGGCTGGCCGCCACGGGCATCCTTTTAGGTAATGAATGTTACTGAATCAAGCCAATGATTGATGAAAATACCTCTCAAACAAATGCTGTGGCCATAGTGAAAAAATCACCATGTGACTCTGGGAAAATTAACTTGAGGAAAACATTAGCAAATCAAAGCCCCTTCAGTCACAAAAATGCTGAAGCACAGAATAGTAGAGGAAATGGGTCAGTTGCCAGGTATATCATGACTTCTCTGAGTTCCTTGGGAAAAGGGTGGGAACTACATAATAATGCATTAGTATTTCTATGGAGCTTTTCCTAAGCCATCTAAGCACTTCTCTACAATTATCAGCTCCGCTGTACATCAAGATCCCAGGATTGCTGCCAAACTCTGGGCTTCTGCAGTAGGAAGTGCAGTAATGTGGTCTCAGAATTGTTACAACTAAACTGTGACTTCACAAAAGATCAGTGAAGCTCTTGCTTAATGGGCATAATCATATGGTGGCATTTGGAATGTTGGGTGCCTAGTGGCACATCTTAACATAAAGCCAATGGCAATACCAAGTACCAGTTGAGTTAGCAGCAGGATGTTCCATTGTCTTAGAACCACGGCATTTGATGATAGAGTTTTATTACCCACAATCCCTGCCCACAGTTCTGCTGCTGCATTCCTCATGTTTCAGTAGGTTTGCAGATACAACCTTTTCACTCAATCTAGTAACAAGATACAGGCCATTTCTGCACTAGACTGTTATAGAGCTATTATTCCACTTTCAACATCCTACGGAATCCTGGCTGGCAGGCCCCTCCCTAAACTGTAAACCCCAGGATTCCATAGGATGTTGAAAGTGGAATAATAGCTCTATAACAGTCTAGTGCAGAAATGGCCACAGTTGGATACAATTGGATTGTATCTTATGGTGGTGAAACATTGTTGTCCCCATAGAATATAGTAGGGCACACAGTGGATGTCTCTTATTTTGGTAAAGTTATGTCAGCTCTTGAAGCAGAAAATCTCAGAAGTCCTTTTGCTTCTCACTGGTAGTAAACATAAACTCATAATAAATTAAACCCTTCACAATTTGTTTCCGTTTCATTACTTCTCCAGATCTGCTGCCTGATTGAGAGAGCTGTCTCATTCTTCCTAATGGCAAAGTCGGCCTTAGGTTTGCTTTTCTAGTTTATAGGAAGAGCAAGTTATTACCTCCTCTCCCTCACAGATCTTATGTTGGGTGAGGGTGGTAAAACTGACCCATTAAAATTTCATAGATAAAAGATGGCTGCTGCATCTCTCAACCCTTATCTTATGTAAAATCTTGCTACTCTTGAAAAAGAGCTAATCCTTCAACATAGCAGAATACATGCCAATGATAATTAAAGACCATGGCTTCTTGGACACTGAATTTGTTATTATTTGTTATTATTCTGTGGGGTTGATATTAAGTCCACTAAGAGTGTATGCACACTGCACAGCCATGTCCTCTTGATACCACTTTAGCGGAAATGATACCACTTGTTTCCACTTTAGCTAAAATGGTTCCATCCTATGGAATCTCAGTTTGCTTGAGGTGCTTAGAATCCTCTGCTAGAGAACTCTAGTGTAAATTTTATTGAACTGCAGGATAGGATGGAGTCATGATGATAGTTAAACATGGTATCAAAATGCAATAATTATGCAGTAAGAATATACTGAGTTCAACAGATTTATTTTCAGTTAAGCTGATATGCAGCTTAAGACATACAGATAACTCTCTTTTTCATTTAGGTTGAAAAAAAAAAGGACAATTCAGTTGCTTCAGTCAAACTCAGGGTTGATCCAAAACGTTTTGCTGCTTTAGGAAATCTCTCCCCCTGCCTCCATGCCATATGCAAAGGTGAATCAGACTGGTGTTTGAACTTTACTTCAGCACTGGGGATGTGTTAACAGTTTCCTCCACTGCATCTGAGGGCAACAGAGTAGTTTAGAGGATGTAGGACAGGCCATGTGGCTCCTATACAGCTCTATTCTCAACAGACAGGAATGGTTCCAGCCACAGTTGCCACCACTTGCTACCTGAAGGAATTGCTTCACTTTGCCAAATGGCAGGGCCAGACCTGATCCATTTTTATTTCATATACAGTTAACCCCGATATCAACAAATTTAAGGGTGCTTTATTCATACATTTTCTTCCCTTCAGTTCTGGAATGGTGCTCTTAAAATTGTCAGTGAATTTATTCCAAAGCAACATTTTAGGCAAATTTGGAAACCCGACTGGACAAAACACCTGAAAGAATTAAAAGGGAACAACAAGAACAACAAAGTGTTTATGGGAAAAATACTCCCAAGGATGGATGGAGACAGACAGACAGACAAACTCCCAGCTGCCACTGAATATTGTCTAAAAAACCTGGCGGACATTACTTCCTCTTTGGATGAAATCAATAATTTCCAGGAAGCTAAAAGAGTTTCCATGAAAAGTAAAATATATGAAACATTTATGTTTGCTTTCATTAAGGAAAAAATGTTCAATTATATTATTGTAAACATTGTTTTTAAAAAAGGCTGCCAGAAGACTTTTGTCAAGAACCTGATAGAAAATGGCTTTATTACTGTAATTATAGCAAAATCAGGTTAAAACAAGTAACATATCTGCATTCTAATGGTGGCATTAATCTTGTACTGCTAGGCTGTATACAGTTGAAATGACAAGTTCCCTTGATTCTTAGCCGCAAGAGAGAAAGATCTGTGAGAATAAGACCCTGCCACAATGCAGTTATCAAAGCTGGCAGAAAAAGCTTTAGCTGTTACGCCTGTGCCTCACTCACTGAGTCGACTGCTGTTTTGAATAATGAGCCTCTTCTCCTCAGTCCTGTTGGTCAGTAGCTTTGCTTTCTTCTCTTGTTCTCTGGATTTGTGTTAGGTATCCTCAAGTTGAAAGAAAAAGAAGAAGCAAGGCGAGCCATGTTGAAGAAAAAACAAAATCCAAACTCTGAAATACACATGGCAAAGATCTTTGCTAGACCAAACAGAAGGCACAATTTTTTAAAATTAGCTTTCAAAGCTTTCAAAGCGTTCTTCATCAGGTGGCATATAGTTCATGCAGGGGGGAAAAAAATGTTTCTGTACTCACAGGGTGGCAGGTCTGCACGTTGTTTGCTCTGGTGTTACAGAGAAAGTGTGAGGCAGACCGAAAATTGAAATCCTGCTTTTCTTGTTGTTTATCAGGCTGTAGTTTTTGGAGTTTTCACATGGTGTGGCAGTGGTCTAGTTCTACACAAAACTAAAAGGCATTGTTTGATCAGTATTAATTTTCTCTCCAGCCACTGTTACATTCAATCGATCTCTCTCTCTCTCTCTCAATTTGTTTGTGTATGACAGTGATTATCCATATGAAGGGGTGTGCCTAGATCCAGTCTTTTGTATCAATGAAGGTGAGAGTGATATACATATATACTGTTAATAGTGTTTATATGAACAACGCTACTCACACGTTGATGGAGGGAAGGGAGTGGGGTTAGACCTACCAGCCACAGACCCCTGATTCTAATGTGCATGCTAGTCATACCGCTGTTGGTCATGCTATCGGCAACTGTCTAGAATTGCTCAGTGCAAGTACTAGTGTACACAAAGAAATCACTATGGCTCAGGCTCTAATGCCAACAGGCGCATTCCACCACAACTGATGGCAAATCAACTCTGGGTTTTAGTGTGAACTTTAAATGATCTCTCCAAGATGCCGAGCCAACTTTGGGGGTGGGGATCAGCACCTTGGTTACTGCCTTAAAAGTTTGGACTGGTGTCCAATTTGCTGCCTCATTGAAATAAGAGACACAAAGTGAGACTGCTAGGCTCCCCTGTTATATGAAGGTGCTCTGGGGCACAGGCGAGTGCCTCTTCATGCATGTGAGGCCAGTGGAGAGGGGGCATGGCTACTGAGTATGACCTTGGTCCCTCCATCAATTCATTTAGAGGTCTTTCATAATTTCCCTATGTCTTTCATATCATGATACTCCGAAAGGTGATAATCATTTTAGTTTATGCATTTGGATTATATTTTTATAGTATACTGGCATGGGTGTCAGTTTCGTATGGTGCATTGTTTTGAACCTGATTTTACTTATATTATTTGTGTCATCAATGTGAAGTTCAAAGTGTGTAATGCTCAGAGAAATTCATTTTATGGGGAATTTTATCAACCCATTCAGAATCTTGTTGTTGCTGCTGTTGTTGTCATTGTTGTTATGTGCCTTAAAGTTGACTCTGACTTATGGCAACCCTATCACAGTGTTCTCTTGGCATTCAGAGAAGGTTTCCTATTCTGTTCCTGTAAGGCTGAGAGAGTGTGACTTTGCCCACTGTCACCTAGTGAGTTTGCATGACTGAGTCAGGATCCAAATTCAGGCATCCTGGGGTGATCACAGAGAGACGGTGAGTCCTGGGGAGGGGGTAAGCTTTGGACATTGAGGTGAGAGGAAGAAAGTTCCACCCTCCAGAACAATGACTTAAGATACATATGCAAGTATAAAGTGAACTTATTCTTCTGTACATCACTAGTAAGATGCCTGTCAGTGTGCCTATAAATCCTGAGACAATTATTGATATTATTTTCAATGCCCATGTGTCTTTTGTTGTCACATCTAAAAAAAAGCTGATAACAAATGACATAACTATATTACTGTGGAGAAGACATAAGGGTAAATATGCTCTCTCTCTCTCTCTCTCTTTCTCATTCTCTCTCTCTCTCTTATACACACACTAATCTTTTTAATGGCAAGAAGTCAATTAGTTATTTATTCTATTCAGATTCTTCACCACACTGTTTTCAACACCCCATTGTCAATATCATTATCTTGTGGTATCTTTAGCTGTCATCAAACATGCTCCTTTTGTAGTTACAAGCATTGCTTTATTGAAAGATTAAAAAATCGAGAAGAGATTACTTTGATCTTTGATGCAAACATTACATAGGAATTGTTTGTCAGGAAAATGTCTCAATAACTGGATAAATTAAACCCAGTAGCAAAATATCTGGGTCTTAACTGAGGAAAGGAAAGATAGCTTTCTTTATTCACAGACAGTATTGAAGTGCTTACTGGCAGACAGGCATCATTAAAAAAAAAAAGCCTTATGTTAGAGTATCTATCTCTCCCTCACGCTCCTGTATCAGCTTTCAAAAAGGTCTATGTTAAAATCCTTGTTCAGCCATAAATCTCACTGGGTGATCTTAGTAACTACTCAAAGCTGAGATTAGAATGGGCACCATGTATGCTGCTTTGAAGTGTAATATGTAATAAATAACAGGCTGAGAATGTGTGACTTGCTCATAGTTACCTGGTGAGTTTGCATGGCTGAGTGGAGATTCTCATTCTGGAACCCTGTCTCTGTGTGTGTGTGTGTGTGTGTGTGTGTGTGTGTGTGAAAGAGAGAGAGAGAGAGAGTGCATATGAGAGATCTCAGCCTTTAACACTTGTAATACAGATATTAAGCAAACTTTTCATTACCACTGTAGCCCAGTTCAAGGTAATGCCTAATGTTCATGATGGGAATGAGACTGCATGAACCGGCACATGTATCTTCTCTCTTATCTTGTCCTGCACTGCAAGAAGGAAGGAATCAAAATATTATGATTGCACTAAGCACACTTCATGGCTGTGCAAACTCAGAGAACTGCAGTTTGTTTTATCTATGCTTGATTGTTCCAGAAAACAAGGATCCATCTAACTTAGTTTCTTAGCTAACCATAGTTAGAACAAGTCATAGTTTGATGTAAAAAATTGTCTTAGAATCTGTGAGGTGAACTGGAATCAATGGTAATTTTCATAATTTCTTCCACTTGTGCCCCTGAAAAATCTGCTTTTCCCTCCCTCTCATTCTGTTTTGTATGTGTGGTGTGTGCCAGGGGACTGGAGGGGGAGGCAGATTTCATAAAAATTACCTGCTTATGAGAGCTGCATAGAAACACAGCTATTTCCACATATAGACAGTGCACCTTTGAGATCCCACTTATGGCTGCTTGTGGGTCTGAAGGAACAATTACTTTCCTAGAAAAGACATTCTAATCATACTTTCAATTTGCAACTATTTCTTTTGGGCTGCAACACATATTTGGAAGCAAACACATTGAGTACAGTGGGCCTTTATTTTGATTTCAGTATATAGTCTTATGCAGCCTAAATACCCTAGAGGCATCAGATCCCACTTGATCTTGGAAGCTAAGCAGGGACAGCCCTGGTTGGTACTTGGATGGGAGACTGCCAACGAATACCAGATGCTATAGGCTATATTTCAGTGGAAAGAGCTGGCAAAATCACCTCAGGGTATTCCTCAGCTAAGAAAACCCTATAAAATTCATGGAGTTGCCATAAGTCAACAGGCAACTTGAAAGCATATACACACATATAGTCTTATACTACAAAAATATTAGCAGAGACATCTGGGATCACCACCACCACTGCTGCTAACACCACAACCACTTGGGGCTTCTAGTGGGCACCAGTGGGCACCAATGAAGCTATTTGCAATCCACTGACCTTCTCTGTAAGTTTGCAAGCATCCTGTGGTCCACTTCTGATG
>CAOLHI010005580.1:0-61398 GCA_948474755.1 Ctenosaura bakeri
GAAGCTCTTCCTAATATTTAGATGGAGTCTCTTTTCATGAAATTTGAAGCTATTGTTCTGTGTCCTAGGACCTTTCTGCACTATACTGTCATAGTGCTATTATTCCGCTTTCAACATCGTATGGAATCCTGGGGTTTGGGGTTTAGGGAGAGGCCTTTAGAATTCTCAGTCAGAGAGTTCTTTGGCCTCGTAAATTACAAACCCCAGAATTCCACAGGATGTTGAAAGTAGAATAATAACGCTATAACACTGTAGTGCAGAAATGCCCCTAGTCTCTGGAACAGCAAAAACAGCTTGCTCCATCCTCCATATGACATCCCTTCAAATATTTAAACATAGCTATCATATTGCCTCCTAACCTTCTCTTCTCCAGGCTAAACATATCCAGCTTCCTAAGCCACTCCTCATAGGGCATGTTTTCCAGGTCTTCCACCATTTTGGCCACTCTCCTCCGGACATGTTCCAGCTTGTCAATTTCCTTCCTGAACTATGGTGCGCAGTATTCCAGGCAGGATCTGACCAGTGCAGAATGGAGTGGTACGACAACTTCCCTTGACCTAGACATGATGTTCTTGTTAATGCAGTCCAGAATTGCATTGGCTTTTTTAGCTGCTACATCACACTGCTGGCTCATGTTCAGCTTGTGGACGACTAAGACTCCTAGATCCTTTTCACATGTACTAGACTTGAGAGCTGTGCAAAAGAAGAACCACAAGTTCATAGGATTCAAGGTTCTCTGAGGCTGCTAGTCATGACGGCTCTGTACTATGCTTGAAACATACTATGAAACTTCAGCAGGAGAGTTATTGCTGAGCCATACATATAGTGGTAGTTGGTGTCAATGGGGTGGTAAATCTTGCCTTGGGTTTTAGTCCAAACTTTCGGCAAGATATACAAGGTGTTGAACTAATTTTGTTAAAAGTCAGATGGAATCCTGGAGCAGATTCATTTCCTCACCAATGTTGCCCACATGCCCAGCTTCTGTGTTCCATTGGCAATTGCTAAGCTATTATAGAAAACCAGATGATGGACTGGAGATGTGTAGTTTTAATCCAGCAGGACTCCTCCTCCTTTTTTGTATTTGTATGCCACTTTACACATAATTGTGCCTCAGCAGGTTGTAACACATCAACTGATCCCAATAAGTAGCACAATTCTGAGATAATAGAAAGAATTCTAATCCTCCCTCCCTGAAAGCAACATGAAGTTTTCCACAGTTAATCTGCAAGCATTGGTTTATCATCGCATTTCTCATTTGGGGCAGCATCAGCCACATTAGCAAGTGGGGCATTTTTGAGTAGGGGGAATCTCATAATATCAGCCAGTCACCCCTCCCCATTCAATAGTGGAAAGGATATGAGCACAAGATGAGTGGAAATGAAAAACAGGGACCTCCCACTTTACTCCCCTTTTGTGTACAAAGTGTGTTAATGTACATAATGGATTATGTAAAGGTCAGGTTAATAGAAAATTTAGTACAAAACCCAGAAATGCATATATTTTTGTTTTATAAGCAAAAGGAATGTTAAAGATAGAGTGAATAGAATGATACCAAAAGGTATAAAAAAATAAAAACAAAATGGTTTATGGTATAACCAAGAAACTGAAAACTAGAGTGGAGTTTTAAATTTGTGTTACAACCGGGTCAACACAAAAGAAGGTTTAGACACACAGTAAGAGCACATTACCGTGCAACCATAGGCAGCCATTTAGGAAAAGTGATGCTGACAAGGATATGAATTTTTTTTTTCTTACTGAAGTCAAGGAGAACAAGTCCTTGACTTTCTGAATATTTACTGCATCACATTTTGTAAACATATACAAATGCTTGGCATTTGCAGATTTCTGAATGGCAGCACTCACAATGCACCTTTTCAGAGATAAAAATGCAGAGTGTCTAAAAATTATGCATGAAACTGTTATAGTTTTTGTTTTTCCTCCTAGAATTAATGTCAAAATTGATCAAAAATAAGGTTAGCTCTCTTTTCTCTCTTAAACGCAAGAAGAACTTTGCTAAATACTTATGAGTCACTGAAAGTCTCTGCAGCTGATTGATCCAAGTTAGAATGGAAAATGTTGACTCACAGATGGCTATGCAGCAGACAAAAGTCTTGGCAGTAGCCAGAAGATGACATATATCCATAATGGGCACTCTTTGCTGGTAGATTTCTTGAAACACATTTGTGTTGTTCTATTTTTCTAAGAAAGTTTTGGCCACAGAAAACTCTCCTTTTGTAAAAGCTGTTATTCCTGAAGAGCTAAGTGGATTTACTTGCTAAAGATTCAAGCCATGAACAGATGCCACTGCTGTGATTATTTCAACATTTTTAGAAAATGTGTTCATTTCAACAAGAACAATAACTTAAAATTACATTCTTTCCGCTTGTTCACCTTCTGCCTCATATTCTTCACCAATCTTTCCCGTTAACAGCACTGTTGCTGTGTGCCTTCAAGGTGTTTCTGATTTACGGCAACCCTAAGGCAAATCTATCATGGGGTTTTCTGGGGCTGAGAGTATGTGCTGAACCCCAGGTCATGCGTGGGTTTCCATGGCTGAGCAGAGACCTGAAACCTGGTCTCCAGGTTCGCAATCCAATACTCAAATCACTACACCACACTGGCTCTCTGTAATTCCAAATCATGTCTCCATATGTACTTGTTTTGGCAGTTTGAATGGAAGGATCTACCATCTCTATCCACAATGACTTTCTCCCACAATGACCTACCTGTCTTCTGGCTGGATGCCTTCTCCAACATCTATTTAGTAGCCAGGGGATGATGGAGTAGGAGGGGGACAGCAACACAACAGCAGCCTGTGTTTCTGTCACTGGTCACAGGAAGGAACAGGCAGCCTTCTGGACTTCCCAAGGGTCCTCCAGAGGTCCAGGAGAATGACATTGTCTCCCTGCATTGGCTTCAGGAATACAGACAACTTCTGCCAGCCTGTTGTGCTGTCCTCTCCCTTTACTTCCCTGTCCACAGAAAGGCCATGGATTAAGTGGGCTGAGCATGCTGGGAAGGCAGAAGACATGTGGCTGCAGCTGGCAGAGTTTTACACACTTATGTTGGAATGCAGAATCTTAGGCATTCTCTTTCAGGCTTACATTTATCTCAATTCTGTTCAGTTAATTTTCTTCTTCACAGTCAAACTCTTGCATTACTAAGGGGAAGTCTAAAAGGCTTGATGGAAAATGTCATTGTTTTGAAGTTGTTTAATTGTTTGCAACATCATCCTCAGTAAAATTTCCAATTTTCACATTTTAAAGAAAACCACCACCACCACAACCACCATCTATTTATATAGTAGCATCACTATATGTAGTGTTTTACAAGTAAAAGAGCAACAAAATACTTCTCTGCTCTCATGTTTATAATCTCTAGAAGACATGACTCACAGTGAAAAGGGGATGACAGGTTGGGAGGGGATTATGCACAGAAGATACTGCCTCTTCTTCTCTCCCCCTAAGGACAAGGCAGCGTCAGTTGGGACAAAGAGAGACCCTTTCATCTATTTCTGTGCCTAAGCATGATGGAGCTATGCTTACCTCCTCTTCTCTCACTCAGTAGCCATTGGGATGGAGAGAGGGCCCTTTGCCTGCTTCTGGTCCTAGGCCCTTTTCACACACCAGTCCTGTTGCAAAATGGCCTCAGGAATATTGCGCGATTGCGAGGACCGTTCCACATGACATCCTCACAATCGCGTGATGCTCCCAAGGCCATTGGGGGCAATCGTGCATTATGTCATTTTCGGCTCATTGCCAAAAATGATGCACAATCGTGCATCCCTCCCCGCCCTACTTACCTTGCGTACGGAGGCTCTGGATGTGTGGCCATAGCGCTTCCTCCCCCAGTACAGCCTGGGAAAGTACTCGGCTGTGCTGTGGAAGGAAGGGGCGGAGCACTCATGCTTCCTTCTGGCCAGCACAGAGCTGGTGCAGAGGGGAAGCAAAGGTGACAGGAGTGCCTTCTTGACAAGGCTTTTTGTGCAATCCCCGAATGACACTAGCAGCACCAGGTAAGGTGAGAAAGGAGCCCTAGACATAAAAGAGATGTTCCTGCTGCTTGCCTCTCTCCAAGGCCACAGCAGTGACAGTTGAGATGGAGGAAGGGCCTTTTGTCTGGTTCTAGGTCTAGGCATAATGAAAAATATCAGTGATGCTTTTATAACTAGCAGAAATAATTCCAGTAACTTTCAAATGAATTGGTCCACAGTGTTCCCAAAAAGGGGAAACAGGCCTCAGCCTTTATACAAACTTGCAACTTCTCTGTGCTTACAAAAAAATTGGAAGCATAATACATTGGTGAAAATATTTCCTGACAGGCTCACCAAACCTTTCAGAACAATCAGATAAAAACGGTAATTACTGCCATGGACATACAGGATGTTTCTTTGAATCTTCTGTTGAATTAAGGTTTGCACTCATAACACTTGATCCATCATAACACTGGTTTAACAATTTGAATAGAGCCAAACTCCTCTTTTCCCCCCAAACACCTTCAGTGTCAACTTTGTAAAGGATGCACCATTAAAGGACTTCATGGTTATAACAAAGATTCACAAACCTTTTTACTTTTCACATACCAACTTCCTCAAGCAACATTTTCAAAGCCTTTTTTGGGGAGGGGGATGAATGCATACCATGAGATGTTGGAATTACTTGTGCTTAGTGCCAGGTTCCTTTGAAAAACTTGCCGTGATGTCTAAAGTTGTACTCTGCAGCCTAAAAATTATCTAAAATCTACAGAGAGGAAAACTAAAGATTTGGAAGAGGCAAAGGAAAATTTGGTAGAAAATTTGGCATTGATGGGATTGAAGGAAAAAGAGAATACAAAGGATAGCAGAAAGAGAGAATGATAATGTACACATAAAGATGAGTGAGGCCTTGACAGAGTTCCTACAAATGCAAGGTGGAGAAATTACTATAGAAATTGATCCAATCTACAGAATTAATTCAAGAATAGCAAAACAACAAAATCTGCCAAGAGACTAAGAATTGAACTAAGAATTTCATTTTAAGATTACACACACACACACAAAAACCAAGGTAGTCTCTCAGATTTCAAACTGTACAATTATGCATCCTGTGTGATATGGTTGATGCCACAAAGAGAAAGGCTTTTACAGTTAGAAGGTTTTGACTTGAGATTTGAGTGGCATGTCTTTTTGTGATACAGAAAAAGCAAGGTAAATGTAGATTTTAATAATCACTTTATATTTAAAGTGTGGAATAAATACAAACAATTATTATGCCCAAAGATGTCTTTATGGGTTTCACCTTATGAAGCTCTTTTCTTAAGAAAAATAGCAGTCAAAGAAAAAAGGATAAGATATAAAGATCTAATTAAGCTGGAAAGTGATCAATTGAAATAGAAAACAAATAAGGAAATCGATTGAAAATAGTCACGATATAAGATGTTTTGCATATGGGCAGCTGTCTGAAAAATTTAAAATGGATGAAAACTGTTTGATTTTGATGTTGTTAAATCAGAATTTGATGAACAGTTGTTAAAAGATAATGAACATTTGATAACTTGTAATAGACCAAAGAGGCTTTGGATAATAAAACACTGTTTGATGGAAAAAATCCTTAAGATGAAGATTCAATTGAAACCTGAACTGCTTTGTTGGGACTGGTGGATGACCAGATTAATAAGGACTTTGTAAGAGACATACAATATTTGATTACAGCACCAATAATATTATACACAGAGAAATGGAAATACCCCACTATGCTATCTCAAGATGACTGGATACTGAACCTGTTAGATATGGCAGAGATGGACAAGTTGACAACTTTAATGAGGTAAGATTCTTTAAAGGAATTTTAAAAGCAATGAGGAAAATTATAAGGTTTATAAGTTTATAAGCATGCAACAACAGGATTTGGACAATAGGTTCAGAACTGCTATGTAGAACAATATTTTAATCTTTTTGGACTGGACTACATTAAATATAATTAGGAGATTAGTCGTGTTATAAGTAGAAATGTAGAGTAAATATGTGATCATGAGATTGATAATTATTATGATCATTTAGATGTAGGTATTTCTATTTTCTATGTACAGTTGTGAAAACTGGAGAGTGAAGAAAGCTGGTGGGAAGAAAAAACTCATTTGAAATGTGGTGTTAGAGTTCTACAGATACCCTGGACTGTTAAAAAGAGAAATGAATGGATCCTAGAGCAAAGTAAGCCTGAACTCTCCCTAGAAGCCAAGATGACTAAACTGAGGCTGCTGTACTTTGCCCATATTGTGAAAAGACATGACTCACTAGAAAAGACAGTGAGGTAAGGTAGAGGGCAATAGGAAAAGAGGAAGGCTAAATTATGTATGGGTAGACTCAATCAAGAAAGACGCATCTCTGGATCTGCAAGACCTGAGCAGGGTGGTTGATGACAGTGTTACCTTGATTTCTGGGGTCCCTTGGGGGACACCTCAATGTGCTCCACATGATGGGGAATGGAAACTAGCCAGAGCATGAGCAATAGCAATGTGAGAAGCAGGGTAACCTAGCGAGGTCTTTTTACCCAGTTTTTACAGGGTCAGGCCAAGCCAAAAACCAAACAAGAATGTCCAATAAATGATTTTATTGACTGAAAGTCTCACGCAGCAACGCAATCACTCACACACTCACTCAAGACCTATTAAGAAGTAAAAGAGAGGAAACTAGATAGAGGAATAGTGAAGGGGTTGTAGCTGGAGTAATACTGCAGCTTTTCCTGAAGTCCTTGGTCTGGGAAAAACAGTGAGGAAGTGGGGCTCAGCACAGAGAGGGCTGAGGGGATTACTCAGTGGACGGAGAAACGGTCTGCTGTAATGACCGGGAGTGATCCAAAGACTCAAAAACTGGGACTATTTGTAGGGGAAAAGGTCCCTGGAGGGCTAATCCTTTCCTAGGGAGAACAATGGGTGTTGGAATGATAACGAAGCTCCACAATGATAATTTCCTTTGTATGATGGGATTGCAAGGTGTTGCCAAAGTCTCAGGATCTTCGGCTGTGTTTGGTGTGACTTCATGTAAATGGTCCTTGCTTGATAGGATATTTGCTCACCTTGGGGCAGACATGCTAATCCCCTCAAGTCAGCTTCTCAGGGCTGAGGACCCTTTGTTTATTATGGGTTTACACATCTTGAAGTCTCCTGGGACTACGTGACTAAGGGTTTTACTGGCCTGACCTGGTTTTCGGTCATTCAACCATGACTGCCGACATGCTCATCTGGGCGTCCTCTCAGGCATGTTGAATCATATTTTAATATCAAAATTGTAGACCCTGGGATAGGGTTTTTCCAGTGGAGTAACAATAGAGTAGTTTGGAAGCTTCTCATTCGCAGGGTGACAATAAGTCAAGATTGACTTAATGGCAGTTAACAACAACAACAACAACCTGTTGGAAGAAGTTTGAAGAAATATAACAAGATTTCATTAATAACCATTTTCTAAGGACTTGAGAGTCAAATGTGAAATCCCTTTCTTCCTTTTACGTAATGCTGTGTCTTTGTTGTCTGTTTAGTAGTAATTTGTTTGTTCTGATAGCTTAGACAGCAGGGTTTTTCCTTTTTAAAATTGCTGTTTATATTCTCCTATATGTTGATTTATAATAGCTAGAAATGGATTGATTAAAAATATTTTTTTTAAAAAATCATCAACAACAAAGTAGTCCACTCAACAAGCTTAAGGAAGGGAGCTTATTTGTTAACTCTTCTTTGAGGGTTCTTCCTTTTAAACTTGTTCTAGAGCTTTACATTTCCCTTCGTGTTTGACAATCAAGGGATTCTTTTTAAGTGGTAGTTGTATTAAGTACTGACTGACTGGAAACTAACTCTGGAAGGCAATTTATTTGTTGAAACAACACAAATACACAACCCTGATTACTGAGTTAACTTTTCTGACCAGAAACCCTGAAAAGGTCTCATGGTGAGCTGTATATATTAGGGAAAACAATACATTAGGCCTGATTTACATCCAAGATGGCCAGCCAGCTTACTTTAGTGTTCAGCAGCCTTTGTACGCTTTTCTGTGCCAACATGTGGTCAAGAAAAAGACAAAAATACCACTACAATAGTGTATAGTGAATGCTTCTTTTTTGCTGGCTAAGTAGAGAAGACAACTGAAAGTGAAAAGCAGAGTAAAAGAAAGTCCAAGGGATAGAGTCAAGCTCCAGCCCATCTTGCCTGTTCAACACCCCCTCCCCTCCCCAATGTGCTTAGTCCGGAAACTTCAATTAGTTCAGAATATGGCAGCCAGGTTGGTCACCGGAAGATCTAAAACTGACCATATAACACCAATTTTAAAGTCCCTTCATTGGCTGCCTATTAGTTTCAGGGCACAGTACAAGGTGTTGGTTCTTAACTTTAAAGCCCTTCATGGCTTGGGGCCAGCATACCTGCAGGATTGCCTTCTCCCATATAATCTGCCCCGCACATTAAGGTCCTCTGGGAGGAATTTACTGCAGCTAGTTAGAACTAGGTTGGCTGCGGTTACCCAGAGGACCTTCTCTTCTGTCGCTCCCAAGTTATGGAATGGCCTGCCGGAGGAGATCTGGCATGTTACCAGTCTTGACTGCTTTAAAAAAGCAGTCAAGACTGTTCTCTTCCGACAGGCCTTCCCAGACTAGTGCTCCACCGCCTCCCACCAACTGTCCTCCTGTTCTTAATAGTTAATGTGTTTTAGGGGGTTTTAGATGGGTTGGTGGGTGGGGAGGATGGGTTATGTTTTAATTGCTTTTAATGTATTTGACGTACTGTTGTAGCACCGCCTTGATCCGTTGGGAGAGGCGGGATATTATTATTATTATTATTATTATTATTATTATTATTATTATTATTATTATTATTTTTTTTTGATCATTCAGTCAGTGAAAGTCTTGAATGAGCAAACTTTGAGGGACTCTTACAGATGAATTTTTTAGAGTCCTTTTCTTAAATTGCTTCTGTTTTCAAAATAAGCTGTCATTCTTTAAACAGAGAGTGTAGTTTAGGGAGGGGCATTTAGAATTCCCAGCCAGAGAGCTCTTTGGCCTCAGTAAACAACAAACCCCAGAATTCCACAGGATGTTGAAAGTGGAATAATAGCACTACAACAGTGTAGTTTGGAAATGGCCAGAGAGAAAACATGAGGCAGAATGGGCAACACAAGACAACATGAGAGCACGAGCAAATGGGGTACTGTTTGTTGGAATTTTCCATTCCCTTCCATTTTCCATGTAATACTGTATTTATTTCCCTTTATTACTTCACTTTCTATTTGATTCCTATTAAATTCAAAGTACATCTTTTTGGACTGC
The DNA here is from genome assembly GCA_948474755.1 of Ctenosaura bakeri. Classification (NCBI taxonomy): domain Eukaryota; kingdom Metazoa; phylum Chordata; class Lepidosauria; order Squamata; family Iguanidae; genus Ctenosaura; species Ctenosaura bakeri. The sequence continues at coordinate 9,285 of CAOLHI010005580.1, forward strand.
ATTTCAGCATGGGTCATGGCATATTGCACTGGAACTGCATATACCTGTCACATGGATATGGGAGTCTCCTGGACCTGTAAATGGTTTTTACTTTTTTAGCCTTTTCTGCTGTTTTAACCTAGTGATTTATTGAATATGTTTTTATCCTCTTTACATTATTTCATTGTTTTTATCTGGAATTGTTCTGAGGTGTTTATATTGCTTCAACTGTATGCTATGCTGAGATCTCATGATAAGGGGGAAGTAGAGAAATATTTAAATAAATAAATAAATTTTTTAAAAAATAAGTAGGACCATTTCCGCAATAGCCTGTTATAGCGCGATGATTCCACTTTCAACATCCTCTGGCATCCTCTGGCCGGCTGGCACCTCCCGAAGCTGCAAACCCCAGCATGCCAGAGGATGTTGAAAGTGGAATCATCGCGCTATAACAGGCTACTGCGGAAATGACCTAAGTAAGGAATGGAATGGAATGGAATGGAATGGAATGGAATGAGGTAAAACAGATGGAAACTCTCAGCCTTTAGTGGCAGTCTCTGTCCACCAGGTACCCTTTCACTTCAACACATCTGGAGGGCATCCAGGTGTTAGGAAAAGCTGACATGGAATGACTGTTCATCTTATCAGCCCTTCTTAAGAGAATAAAGTAGGCTAAAAACCACCATTTACAAGATTTTTACTCCTAAATAATTGACTCTTTCATCCTAAGCTACCTTAATAATGTTCCCTAGCAGTCTAAATTAGAAAAAATAAATAGAAAGGGAACAACACAAGAAATCACGTAAGAAAAAATATTCTACCATGAGAACTAATCAGGGGCAGATCTTTAGTTTTATTCAAATAACCTGCAATTGTCTAATACAGTCACTCATCCAAAAAACTAATTAATAACAGTATTCACAGACACACAGACACAGACACACACACAACTTCCCTCCACATATGCCCATAATTGATATGTTTCTGTGGTGATGTTCAGAATTAATTACAGTACACTGACATTTAAACAGGTGTATTAAAATAATGAGTTGGTTAACCTGCCTGTTTGTGACTTATGAATGGGTCAACGGAAAGAATGTATCTCTTGTTTTCTAATTGAAACTCTCCTCATTTGAGCCTACATCTTAATCCCACTATTATGTTTTTCTAAAATACGAGAATGCTTCGTTTAAGACCTTCAAAGTGTTTCCCCCATTCTTTTGTTTTTCACAATGCTTTAAAGTCATTTAAAAAAAATACTCTGGAAACGAAAAAGCACAGAAGACTTAATGTGCATTCATATTGCACCATGTAGATAATACGTATAATTGATGTGAGCAAATCCTTCTTTTTATTCCTGTTTATCCAGAAGGGTTCATCAATGTGAGGTTCTGCACACCATAAAAATTGGTGGCATGACCTGGACAGGCCATGCCACCGATTTTATGCTGTATAAAATCTTGCACTGGTGAACTCCTTCATATAAATTTGCTGAAGGGCCATTGGCCCACGTCAGACCACACACTTTGTATGCAAGACAACCCACATGCAATTCCTTGGCACTGCTAGTTGCAAGAGTTCAACTTGTGGGGGCCTCTCTGCATTACATTTTTATAGTGCTGTTATTCCACTTTCAAAATCTTGGAGTTTGCAATTTAGGGAGGGGCATTTAGAATTCTCAGCCAGAGGGCTCTTTGGCTTCAGTAAACTACAAACCCCAGAATTCCACAGGGTGTTGAAAGTGGAATTATAGCACTATAACAATATAGTGTGAAAAGAACCTGGGTGATGTGGAAGATATCTGCCTGAGAACCTGAAAGCAATTGCCTGTCAGAGTAGACAACACTGGACTAGATCGACCAAGGTCCTACTCCAAGTTCCCCAGCCAAACAAAGTGAGATGGAGAACTGAGAAATCTTACTTTTCTGGATTACTACTCCCACGTCCCCCAGGCAGCATGGTCACTGTAATTTTCTAAGTACCTTTTGCAAGCTTTGTTGAGTAATATAGCCACTAAGCAGAAGACCTTTTTCTGTGGTGATACCTTGGTTATGGAACAGCCTTCCCAGACAGGTTCACTTGGTACCATTTTTGTAGCCTTTTTGGTACAAGACTTTTTTCAAACAAAATTTAGGTAATGTCTGACTCATAGTCTGAAAACCTCAGATTTAAATACGTGTTTTAAAAGTGTATCTTTTTTTTACAGCATTTATTTTTTTCACTTTTTTTTGTTTTTGAGTTTCACTGAAGGCTAATGTTAGGCAGAACTAAAGAAAAAGAACTAAGTAATGAGGCTGTAGTCTTCTACAGAGAGGCAGCATGGTGCGGTGGTTTAAATGCTGGATTAGGACTCTAGGAAACCAGGGCCATTTCCACACTTCACTGTTACAGTGCTATTATTCCACTTTCAACATCCCATGGGATCCTGGGGTTTTCAGTTTAGGGAGTGGCCCAAAGGCTAGTGTGGAAATGGTCCAGGGTACAAATCTCACTCAGCTATGGAAACCTACTGGTGGCTTTGGGCAAGTCCTGCTTTCTTACCCTCAGAGGAAGTCTATAGCAAACCTATTCTGAACACATCTTGCCAAGAAACCCCATGGCAGGTTGGCCTTAGAGTCACCACAAGTTGGAATTGACTTAAAGGCACACAATACACAGTTTGGTATAAGGCAGGTTTCTTTTTTCCTAAATGCAGTTTCCTTCAGTATTCTTAGGTCTCCTCCAGATCGCCCAATACTTCCAGGAAAGGTCAGCCCATTCTTTCTTGGGATTTCATACCATCTTGTTACTCCCAAAGGTGAGTGACTCAGTGATCCACCCACAGTGCCAGTGCCTCTATGGAACTGTGGAGAATTATAGCTCAAAAGGGAGGCCTGCAAGGGGAAGGTGTTAATGGCTCTCTGGCAGAGCAAGCCATGGGGTCCAAAATGGGTTAGTGGTCTTAGCATTTGGTGACAAAGCATTGATGGAAATCATGATAGCTTCTCAATTTCTGGGCAGGTGAGGAAACAGAGGAAAGTTTCAGTGGCAAGAGGGAACAAGTTGATGACCATCACTTGTTCTATTGAGACAACTTCATGCGCCATTGTATTTGAAGGTCAAGTTGTTAAAGGGATTATTGCAAGCTCATCAGCACTGGAGTTTCCCAAATGATCACTTGAACTTAGGACCTGACCATGCCCTGAGGTCCTATCTGACCTACTTTTACATGTGTTCACCCCGTCCTCTTTGGCAGCATGGCTTTTTAGCCAGAACAGTGTATTATTTATATTTTGTGCCAATTAAATAATGTTCATTGTGCCAATTATATCATATCTTGGGGTGGGGGTGTATGGTATTCTGAATTCACACACACAAGCAGAACAGTGTATAAACACCATTTATTAGGAGTGTGATAAATCATGCAGGACTTCAGTGAGTGAACTGGAGGCAATTAGCAAAATACAAAACATAAAAGACAAAGAGTTCATCTTCCCGCCCGCAAGAGACTTTGAAGTTCTGCTGCAGCCTGGCTGTGCTTATCAGTACATTCCTAGCTTTTTGTTTATCTAACGGTCTCTGGTTCCCATACCTTGTTACAAGCAAGCTACTACATAACTCCTATTAAATATCCCATTACTAAAATATGGAGGGCTACCCAACAGGTATGGTAACAATACAATAGTTGTTCCCACCACCATACCCAGTCACCACCAGGTTTTGGGCCTGGTTTGTTTATGGTTGAAGTGCCATCTCCCCATCTGCACTTTTCTTTACAAATACTGCTTTCTCTCAAGGTATGATGTTGTGGCTTCATGAACTGAATACCTCCTCTATCTGCTTCTCCCTGGATCCATGTCCCTGACTCATAATCTTCCTTCCTTCCTTCCTTCCTTCCTTCCTTCCTTCCTTCCTTCCTTCCTTCCTTCCTTCCTTCCCTCCCTCCCTCCCTCCCTCCCTCCCTCCTTCCTTCCTTCCTTCCTTCCTTCCTTCCTTCCTTCCTTCCTTCCTTCCTTCTCTGACTCATAATCTTCCTTCCTAATTGTAAAATCATTCAAAGACAAAACATTAAAGTTAAAAATAGAGCACACAGTCTCTCTCTCTCTCTCTCTAAGAAATTACTCCCTGCAACAATTAATCATTAAACACCTGTCTAAGTAGAAAGCTCTTTGCCTGTTGATGAAAGAAGAGCAGAGAGGATGTCAGTCTAGTCTGCCATGGAAGCGAATGGGAGCAGCCACTAGGAAGAGCGGTGGGATTGAGAGAAATCCCTCCCTTGAGGATCTCACACTCTGACAGGTTCATATAAGGAGACACAAACTTTCTGATAATCTGGACCTAAGCCAAATAGGGCTTTGTAGGTCATAACTGCCACTTTGAATTGTGCCCAAAAACAAACCAGTAGCCAGTAGCCAATTTATATGTCCCTTGTTACTGGTCCAAGTCAGCATTCTAGGTGCAGCATTTTGATTTGATTGAAAGGGATCTAGATGATCCACTTCATCCAGAAAGCCATGGAATAGGGAGGCCACCACATGCCCCAGACCTTGCCCTTCCCAAGAGATATTGGAGACCTCTTGATAGTAGTCTAATATGGTGAGCTTCAGGGGGGAATTTTTTCATTGAAGACCTCCCCACAGTCTCTTTTAGATGGGATTGAAACCTACCTTGCTGCAGTTAAGTGTTCCCCTTACCCTCAGGCAGCCCACCACTTGCTACTTTTAAGACACATAAAAAAGTAAGGGCTCAGTTCACAGGGGGTGGCTCTCACCTGACCATATCCTCAGGCTTCACAAATTGGAATGTATCCAATAACAAACAACAGAAGCCAAGGTTGCATTCACTTGATGTGTGTCAACTACGGTATCCAAATGAAAGCATATCTGAGTGATTTTGTCTGAAAAGCATCTTGCAAATTCTTCACAGTGGTTGTCAAATGGTCTGTGGGGCAGATTCTGATAGGCCACTAACACTCAAGATAGCTCTGCTGGATGACACTGTGCAGATGCAATGGCAGCAGAAAAGTATTGTTTAGTTGCTGCCACCGCTACCATGGCATAGGCTGGGCTGCTTCCCCTCGCATACTTTTTGAATAATTCATTTTTTCTTTCTTTTGCCAGCAAATCAGATTTTTTAAAAGAAGACTGCACACTTCAAATAAAAACTACAACAGCAAATTCCTCTCCTTCACAAACAAGGGGACTAGCCCTTGCCGTCATTCCAGTCCCAAAGCGGCTTCCCCATAGAGGCAACTTCCCTCTGGTGGTACACTTCAGGCAGCCAGCTTATATTCCTTTTCCAAAAGGGACAGGTGATGCTCTTTCTGGTTAACCTGCAAGTGGCTCGATATCTGGGTCCCAGCTCTGAAGGAGGTGAAAGTCCATGTAGCAGGAAGCAATCCACAGAGAAAAGATGCTACAGCAAGCATCAGCAAGCAGAAAGCAAAACTCTCTTTCTTTTTTCTGGAATGGAGGTGCCAGTGTTGTTCTTTCTCCGCTGGTGTGTGCTCACTCCCCTTTTCATTTTTTTATTTTATTTTTTTACTACAGTCATTATAACTCTAAAAAAGGTTGTGGTGGGACAGAAGCATTCAATCTGGTCACTGGAAATGCAATGGAGGAACAGAGATCAATTAGAGGATAAAAAAACCTTCATTGCAATACCCCATTCATAAGGTCATCAGTGGAACTGCCCAAAAATGCAGTGGGAGGTGCTGAGACAATGGAGACCAATGTATGACATTTACCCCAGCCAGTATAGGTATTTCCCAGGTCAGGAACAACCTACTCCCTACAGTGGGAATAAAAAGTTGTGGCTATTACTGGAAATTCATGAATAAAACGCAGCTATGCACAGCTCTATATATCAGTAAACGTGCAGCTACAAAATCCTACCCACCAAATCCTGACAAATCCTGACACATTTAGTTAGTTTGTAGGATCCATCAAAATGATAAATTACATTAACCTTAGGGATGCTAAAGCGCAGAATGCCGTACAAAGAAGACAGCAGACACAATCTTCATGCATGCAGAGCTTGGTAAATTTATAAGAGCCCCTGCATACACAGTGGAATAGTTAGATTATTGTGACACAGTGTGGTCTTTGTGTTTGCACAACAATCCCTAGAGAGTTTCAGTTGCTGCCCATATGACTTAGTTGATTTAAACTGCAGTAATATGAACACTTTGGTAGGAGCAAGCTGTAATAAAATCAGAGTAAACTCAGGAGCTTTCTGGATAATTTAGCACGATTAAATAAAAATTTTATAATCCAGCAAAAGTAAAACACTTTTAGGTCCTTCTGCTTTCAGAGAAGAGGGGGAGAGGTAACACTGAGCATAGTTTAATATTACTTTCTAAATTAATGAAAACCAAAACATGCTGTAGCTCTTATTTGTTGTGGCAATGTTGTATTAAATATCTGTGTATTTGAATCAGCGACATGTTCCTCTGGATATTGGGCTGCAAATTCATGATCTCTCATTCCAGTTAGCTTGACCAGGGATGATGGAAGTTGTAGTCCAAAAAAAATCTGGAGGGCTATGTATATAAAAAATATACACTGCCCCCACCCATGAGGATTTAGAATCAGAATTCAGATCAAAGGTTAGGTGGCAGGACATTCATAGGTGATAGTTTCCAACATATCCTTGCTACTATGAGCTGAAAGTTTTGAACTAAAAATCGGAGAACCATGGACACAACAGGCTCAATGGGATGACAGTTCCTATCTGATTTGGATCAGCACATGTAGAAGAGTGATAGCACATCTGTCTTCCTTACTCATGTCACCTTCTAGTTCCATATTGATGATCTTCGGCTCTCCACTTGATCGATCAAATAGATAGAGAGAACCACTATCTATAAGACAAAATGCATAGTTCCTAAACAAGCAAGCAAATAAACAAACGAACCTCGAAATCAATATCACACTTTTCATCTACATGCACCAGATTTTCTGCCTGTAGACTATCTTCAGAGATGGGGATGGATTCCAGCTATGTGCTAGAGCACATATTTTTCTTGCAGACAGTCACTGGTTCATTCCCTGTATCTCCACGTAGGGCTAGATAAGAATTTTTTCCACATAGCCACCATTAGCTATTCTCAACGACACGGTGCTGGAAAGACCACTAATCAGACCCAGTGTAAGGTAGCTTCGAATGTTCCTGTGACCTTTTTAGATGTATGATAGGAATCATAAGAAATGTATTGGGTGGGGGGGTGAGAGCAGTGAATTATTACTAGTAGTAGTAGTAGTATACCTAGCTTTTCTCCATAAAAGGACCCAAAGCGGCTGAGTAGGTAGGAAGGAAGGTAAGCATGGAAGTAGAGAAAGTAAGGAAGAGCAGGCATGCTTGCTTTTAGGCATTCTTCCGTATCAGATGACATACTTTGCAAATTGTAGGATAAATATTATTCAGTCAGGCCTAATGTTTATAATACTTCAAATACTCTGGGAATCCGTGATTTAATCAGTGCAAAGAGTCCCCCTGTCAATGCAAATTGCAGGTATTCCACACCATCATTGTGTTAATACCTGTTGGCCAGTCTTCTGATAATGAACCTCTCTGTGCATATCTAAACGGTACTTACATGCACTCCACCATTGGAGCTATACTTGCCAGCTTGAGAGAATCTGCCAGAGCTTGTGCTCTGCCAATACAGCGTTTAAGAGCTCAGGATCACCTCCATGCCACAATCACACAATAGTAATGTTACTGTTGTTCTTGTTACCTCCACTTTTGGATGAAAACTTGTATCATGATGTACATTTTGTAACTTCATGAAACTTCGTGATATAGCAGAAGAATTAAGAACCCTATTAGTGAATTGTGAAGATGCTTAATATAACAACAGCAAGAGTGTCCCAATGCACCTTGACACTCCCCTGTTGGTGTCCTTATATACAACATTTTGATGGCTCCACTGTGTAGTAACATAACAGCACCCTTGCCTGAATACAAACCCTACAGAACTGCCCAGTTCTAATTTCTGCAGATGTAAGTCAACTTACAAAGACCTAAGTCCCCAATAGGATTCCAGCCATGATATTTATTGTTATCTTGCCCTTTTCCAGTTTGAGACTTAAAATGGCTTAGAACAGATTAAAATGTTCAAGGAAATTCCACATCTGCATTATCACCATTGTTTCTTCAGACTAAAGTACCCCCATTTTGCTGATAAAAGAATGAAAATGTGCTAAACACACAAATTTCCCATCCAGTGATCAAATGAGCATTGTTTGATCCTTGCTAACTAAAGCAGAGATATCAACAATCAAATGCAGCAAATGTCTAAGGATTATAAAACAATGTACTACTTTTCGTTTCTCCTTACAATTGTCCAATTATTTGACTGATACTTGACTCCAACACATTTTGTCTCTTCTGTTGCTCGTACAATGACGGGGGAAAAATACCATTAAGTCCCAATTAATCAGAGAGACATTCATTAGGGCATGAATAAGGAGAAAGTTCAAAAGCAAGCTTATTTTCTAGTTCCACACTTAAACAAATTAATACTATCTTATTGTGAATGTGTGTTTTAAAGAAATCTTTATTTCTACTCATTAATTCCATTTCTAGATTCTCAAGTCATCACATCAAGGAGGATAGTACAATACTTATCAGTCAAACAGATAGATTTTTATCTAGAAACTGAACTGTCATCCAACATGCTTTCCAAACTTAGGCTCATTTGTGGAATGACCTTTTTCATGTAAGAGTTTCATAAAATGTACGCACACCCTTGTAACTCTGTCTGTCCTTGCTGGAAGATGAGGACCCAAACTGTGAAACTTTACAAGACACACAAGGGAAGAGTAGGGAGTGGACATGCAGACAAACCAAGGCAGTTCAATGATACTGGTCTGCACCTTCAAACTTCAGCTCCTAATTTCTTTTAGCAAAAGGTGCACTTCTGCCATGGAAATGCACTTTTGCCACTTTGGCCATGGAGGTCTGCAACAGAAAAGTAATTCCTTTTCCTGTACTGAAGCAAACTGCATTTCATAGATTCTTTTTTCTTTTCCAGGAGAAACTTGGGCCATTTCTGCATGATGTCACCCTCCCATGATGGAGAAGCATTGCTGTTGTTCCACAGGTTGTGCTTTCATATGATGCTGTCGTGATCCCACTGCCAATACATCCCCACCCATTATGATTGTGGGATATTCCATTACAGGGAAAGATCCAGTAATGCCCCCTGATTGCATGATGCTTCTGTTAGTGGTGGCTGTGCAGAAAGGGAGGAAGTGTGATCTAGGTGCTTCCTTCCCCAGTGCACCATGGAAAGTGGCTGGCTGAACTGCGGAAGAAAGGCATGTGTCACTTGTGCCACCATTCTGCAAACAGACAGCTGGGTGCGAAGGCTAGCATTCACATCATGCTCTCATCCTGGCAGTGGCACTGCCAGGATCACAACAGGATGATGACGGAGATGGGTATGGTGTGGAAATGGCTTTGGTCTATTGTTGAAGTGTGCAAAGGGCTGGTTTCAGATCTGTGTTTTGTTTCTTGTCATTTTTTGTTTGTTTGTTTGCTTACCAGAATGCTGTTGATATGTTCAGCAGTGCCCTGGAGACAATGGTACACACTTTGTTAATCTCAAAACTAGCTACTTTCACAATCAATTTTGGGCAGGTCTGCATGCAGAAGCTCCTTTGCTGCACCTTGTCAGCCAGGAGAGCTTTCACAGTAAAAGTGCCAATGGGATGGATCTCTGTTTGGAGTAACTCCCCCTGGATAAAGGAGGAGTGGAGAATTACCCGTTAACCCATTAACCCCTAGGGTTCAGAATTCTCATTATTTGTGTTTACTCACTAGTAAATAAGTCATAAATGAGAAGATCTGAGGGAGGGACTTCATGCCCTTACTGTGAAAGCAGATGTTTAGATTGGGAGATCTGACAGCCTTAAACTAGCAACCTACTTTTTAAAAGAATAAACTTCCAATTAACCTTCAAAGTTATAAAAGTGAAGAATTCTTCCGATTAAGACAGAATAGTGGAGCATGCACAGCTATCTTCTTTCTGCAATCAAAAGCTATGTCTGCTTGCCCCACAAGATCAGGACAAATGAATTAGAGTATTGGGGCTTGATGTCTTAAAAGAAAATAATTAAGGCTAGAAATGCATGCAGTTTGTGAATAGACTGAATAGCATTCTGTTTGTAAGATAGGATTGCATTTTAATAAGGAGAAATTACAACATGAGAAAGCATGGATGTTATCAATTTGATGTTGATAAGATTGTCTCACTGTCAATTTCTTGCTAGATATGAGGGAAGTGGGTGGTTAATTCTATAACTGCTGGATTAAGTGAAAGATGGAAATTTCCTAGGAGCATTCTGAAGGTGCTTTGTCATGGATTTTGGAGAAACTACAAGTGGAATTCCTAAACAGGCAAAAGAACATGATACATATTATGAGGAAAGAATTCAGTGTCAAAGAATTCTCTTGAGAGTTAAGACAAGAGACAGATACAGATACTAACAGTAAATGAAAAAAGGCAAAAACCAAATGGAAAGACAAACTCAAGCCAAGTCAATAGAGGGAGTTACTGTATTGAGGGAGATTTAGTATGAAAAAGCTTCAGTTTGTGAAAGTGAGATCACAGTCCAAGGGGAGGAGAGGAAGGAGGCAAATTTAAAATGGATATGTAAGCAAATTACTTTGATGGTTAAATGAAACAAAGTATGAAGGATATCAAAGTATGAAAGATATCAAAAATAAAGGTGCTGTCTCAGGACAATGATTCTAAAATGTCATAGGAAAAGTAACTTAGAGTAATAAAGGGCAAGGATGGGAATCTAAGATGATAGAGAGTGTGTAGTCCGTGGAAAGGATGGCTATGAGGGAAGAGGGGAATTAAATTCAAAATGAAAGATTTGGCGCAAACTAGATAAAAATAAGGTTACAGATTTAGTATAATGATAAGTGGATTAGATCTATGAATCTGTAATGGATTTTATAATATAAAATGATATTGAAATAGTGAAAATATGAAATTAAGCTAGCAAGTAGCATTCAGTAAAATCAGTTGCATTAATATTATTTAGTAATATTATTTGGTAGTATTTATCACGTAAAGCTATTTGACAAACAACCATAGAATAACAACACCTGACACAGAAAACTGGGTTACACAAGGGCCATTTTATCTACCCTAACCTATTTAAAATGTGTTGGCCTGGAAATGAAGCAAGCAGGGGAACAACCTGATGTGGATCCAGCTGAGCCCGAGGTGTCAACCCCTTGACAACCTCCTTAGCCTTCTCTTGGGCAAAACCCCTCAGCTGTGAGAGCAATCCAAATACTCCCATCCAAACCTCAGAACTCAAAAAGTGAGAACCTGTATCCCTGATTAACCTCAAGGGTAGCCTTCTTCCCCAACCTCCCAGGCCTCAGAATTCTTCAAAAAGAAATTTCAGTGCCCTATCCTACACCAAAATTGTGCCAGAAGTGATCACCAAAGATGTATATTCTCCCCTGCTACCTGCCATGGACAAGAGACAGATGTCTCCCTTCTTCCCACTAGGCTGACCAATATGCAGTGATGTAGACTCAAGTTGATTGCCTCAGACTCAAGTCAGACTTAAGTCACTTCACTGACTTGACTTGAACTTGACTCTGCAAAAATTACACACTGACTTGCAACTTGAGACTTCCATATTTTTAGTGACTGACTTGCTGCCCTTGATTCAGTAACATAACAAATTCATTCAGAAACTTTACAATTTACGGGTCACATGACAATCCATTCCAAGCCCAAAGTGTAGATACATTTCTCAGAGGGAACAGCAAATGGGTTAGGCAATGGGGTTGAGGTGGGGTTGAGGTCTGCTCAGCAGTTTGTCCCCGCTACATATAGGAGGAGCTTTCTAAAAAAAATTTCCTAAGAGCAAAGGCAAGACTCCTGCCCAAAATGCAGGGCTCATGTCTCACAGGGGAACAGAAAATGTGTTAAGCAGCAGGCTTGAGGAGGAAGGATCCTTATTTCTAAAGCTCTTGAAGCTCCAGTAATGGGCAATAAGAAGGATCCTATTCCTTACTTCTGAAAAAGTCTCCAGCTTTGCAAATGGGAAGTAAGAAGAATCCTATTCCCCACTATCGAAGCTACAGATGGCATAATCACAAAAGTAGAGGGTTGACTCTACTCAAATTGTTAAAACTGACTTTATTCAACTCTGTCTGGAAATTCTGGAATACAGGTTGGAATATAAAGTTGGCTCACAGATTTGAGACTTGACTCGAGACTTGAAGGTAGAGACTTGACCTGAGACTTGGAATAAAAGACTTAAATACATCACTGCAAATACAACCCTTACCTCCAGTTGCAACTCTCCTGGGAACAGCATATTCCCTTCTTCCAACAAATGATTGCCATCAGCACTGTAATGCTCTGGCCATTGGAAAACTGTGACAGGATGCAGGACAAAATGGCCCAACCCCATGTTCACCTTTCTCCTGGATCAATGTGTTTGTCATTAACTTCCTCACACCACATACAGGCCCTTTTCGCATGGCATTTGCCAATGTGAAAGAGGGCCTGGAGCATCACATGATTGCGAGGAGTGATCTGCATGATGCACTTACAATTGCGCGACGCTCCAGAGGCCAGCAGGGGCCAATAGTGCACCTTTTCATTTTCACCTAGAAGCCGAAAATGGTAAGCGATTGCGCATTGCTCCTGGGCCTCGCGCACACTTACTTGACACGCGGAGCCTCTGGAGCCAGGCCAATCGCATTTCCTTCCCCAGTGCAGCCTGGGAAGGTCCCAGGCTGCACTGTGGAAGGAAGAGGTAGTGCTCTCACGCAAGCAAGCAGCTCGTGCAGAGCTGAAGCAGCAGGGAAGCGATATCAAACAAAAGAGTCAACGAACTGCTCCAGCAAAGGCCTTTAGCAAAATTAGTTGCATTAATGTTATTTAGTAATATTAATATTATTTACCATGTAATGCTATTTATAATGTAAGCAATTACTAATGAAGTATAATAGAAACTAATATAGAGATATTATGCTAGATATGTTAACCTGTGCTACAACAAAGTTCATCTGCTTTTTCTTCTCAAAAACATGTATTAGGGGAGGAGAAAGAAGGGAAAATGTTGGCTATTTCTTTTTGAGAAGCTTGAAGTAATCTTATTGCTATAATCTGTTCAAAGAAAGGAAGGGGTCAATTCTTTTCCTTTCTTTTCCTTTTTTCTTTCTCTCTTTTTTTTAAATTTTCAAATCATATGTTTTCATGTTTTACTTCATGATGTCCTTTACTTTTATGTAGTTGTGGGATTTTTTAAAATGTTTTTAAAATATGTTAATTAAAAAACCTTTTTTAAAAAACCTAGCCTGTTTCAAGGGCAGCTTGATTCCTTCGCTCTCCTTCCCCCTCTCTCATATTATGCTGAAACAGACTTGTTAGTTAGTTAGTTAGTTAGCTATCTCTCTAACAACTAAACTGAGCAGGTAAACTGTAATGTCTCAGCTCCTTCTTTTTTCATAGTATGTACAGTGATAATCCTGTGATTTGTTGCAGGGTCTTAGCTCAGATGAGCTTCTCAAATGAGAAACTGCCACCAGGTGTTTCAGCAAAGCTAACTTTATCATCACACTCTGGCAGGCCAAGAAAAGAACAGAAGATGTGTCAGCACAGGGACTGTTGACTGCTGATCTTGAATCGCGTTCATTGTAAAGCATTTGCCTGTTTGGAATGCAGCTCTACGCATGGATATTGCCACTTGCAGCAGTTTATAGGTGATGCTGCATGAGTAAGCACTACCATTAAAGAGAAAAGATCATTGAGGCAGAACTTCTTGTTTTAGCTGTGATAGCTTGCCAAACTGTTTGGCTGCCAGAGCTCAGTCATATATTTAGAGACACTTGGCTATGAGCAGTTCCTATAGATATGGTTTGCGTTTAAGGTTCACGCTTCGCTTCTCAATCTGTGTGTATGTGTGTCTGTGTATAGGCACAATAAGTAGCAATAAACAGGGCCATCTGTTTAGCAGATAAGCAGCCACTCTGCTGGCTATATGCCAGAAACTTTGTTTCTGTTCCTGACAGGAAGTAGAAGACATCACTTCCTGCCTATCATGCTTTTAAAAACAGAAGGTGATCCTTCAGAGATGTTAGAGTTGCCTCTGTCATTTTGATCTAAATGAAGGGGTCTCTGGACTTCCTTTAGCTCATGAGCAAAACTATCTGCTTTGCTTTTTAGAATATTTCTGGGTTGTTTTTTCTATCACAGTTTGGTTTCATTTTTGTATCTATTTGCCTTTAAAAAAAATCTACATGAACAGTCATGTATATTTCCATTGTTTCTCTTCCCCAAGTTAAATATACCCAACTCCTTAAGTCATTCCTTCTGAGGTTAGGTTGTTACCGGCCCACCCATACAATTTAATTAGCAAAATATATTAATTAGCAATGATGTAAAATGGACCCTGATGTGACTGTAAGGTCAAACTGGCAGAGGAAAAATGCTGGCGGAATATGTGTGCTGCAAAGTAGGTCAAAGATCCCCTCTAGGCAAAGCCAGGTCATAGGCAGGAAATCACCAGGTAATTCCAGAAATAATAGGCTTAAGCCAAGCTCAACAACTCGACTGTCAGACAATGGTAACAGAAAGTTCCCATCAAACCACTGATTGTTTCAACCCTTCTATCCACTGAGCTATGCATTTCCTTTATTGTCCACACACTTGCCCACCATTACAGAGCTATCATGACAGCCGTTAACTCTTTGTCACCTAATACTAAGATTGTTAACACAGTTTGGACCTCATTGTCCACTCTGCAACCTTCAATGTTTACTCAGCCAGACAGCCATTCACACCCTTGTCCTCCAGGCAGAATTTGGCTATAAAAACCCTCTGTTTTGACCAGTTAACTCACAGTACTTTGCTTGCTGAATGCCAGCTATCACTCTGATTTCCAAACAAGTACTGTCCTTAGGCATGAGTCACACTGATATTTGCTGCTCTCCACATCAGTAATTATCACTCAAACCCTGAAACTTTGCTATCAATTTTTCTTCCTTTTTACTTCTGTTAGCCTTGTGTGAGTGCATGAGTGCTTGGATCTTGTACATACATGATTGTTAATTCCCCAAATAAAACACATTTTAGTTTACTTTGAATCTCTGCTGTTTTTTCTCTACATGGGATCCCATAAACATTAGTGGAAGATCTCACTAGGTTACCCCTCTTCTCGCAGGCTTCCCACTTTGAATTAAATAATTCACTTTAAATAATTCAAAATACTTAAATAATTTGAACAATTCAAAGTAATTAAATAATTCCCCACTGTCACATAGAGGTACTGAAATCATGGGTGGACCTCTGAGTCACCCACATTTTGGGGTAACAAGTTTTCAAGATCTTTGATCATCTTGGTGGCCCTTTTCTAGACACATTCCGGCTTGCCAATATTCTTTTTGAACTGTGGTACCTAGAACTGGACACTGTATTCTCAATAAGGTCTGAGCAAAGCAGAATAAAGCAGTGCTACTACTTCCTTGATGTAGACACCATGACCCTATTCTTCTCCCTTTTCTTCTCAAGAAATTTAGAGGTCCCCACTCCTGAGTCCCCTCCTTTTCTTCACTTCCCCCAGTGATGTCAACTCAAGTCGATAGACTTGGACTCAAGTTGGGCTTAAGCTGCTTCAGGGACTCAACTCGGACTCAACTCAGCCATAAATGATGCACTGACTCAACTCGACTTGAGACTTGTGTATTTTTAGTGACTGACTTGCTGCCCTTGGTTCAGTAACATAATGCATTCATCCAGAAACCTTACGACTTTGACCAACACCTCCATCTCTTTTTGCCTACTACTCACATGGCAATCTTTCTCAAGCCCAAAGTGTGGGTACATTTCTCAGAGGGAACAGCAAACAGGTTAGGCAATGGGCTTGAGGCAGGCTTGAGGTCTGCTCAGCAGCCTGTCCCTGCTGCATATTGGAGGAGCCTTCTAAAACATTTCCTAAGAGCAAAACACAAGACTCACCCCCAGAGCGCAGGGTGCATTTCTCAGTGGGGAACAGCAAATGTGTCAGGCAATGGGCTTCAAAAAGAAGGATCCTTCCTTCTAAATCTTATGAATCTTCAGTAATGGGGAGTAATTCCCCATTCCAAAGTTGCAGATGGCAAAATTGCAAATGTGGAGAGCCAACTTACTTAAACGGTTAAAACTGAATTTATTTCTCTCTATCCAAAAATTCCAGAATTTTGGTTGGGATATAAAGTTGGCTTCCAGACTGGAGACTTGACTTGAAAGTATCTTGCAAGGACTTGAGACTTGACTTGAAACTTGGAGTAAAAGACTTAAATACTTCACTGCTTCCCCTTTCTCTAGCTGCTGAAAAACAGTAGCA
This sequence comes from Ctenosaura bakeri, assembly GCA_948474755.1. Taxonomy (NCBI): domain Eukaryota; kingdom Metazoa; phylum Chordata; class Lepidosauria; order Squamata; family Iguanidae; genus Ctenosaura; species Ctenosaura bakeri. Next base: position 25,616 of record CAOLHI010005580.1, read on the forward strand.
GCACCCCTTGGGGCTTGACAGCTGCTGGGCAAGAGACAGCTGCAGAGCTGCATGTGCAGAGGATTGCACCATATATATATGCCATGCAAGACGTCAGCTGATATCTATTTATATGTCTATCTGTCTGTCTGTCTCTCTATCGCTTTCTCTCCTGAACACATTTGTATCCAACTGAAAAAGATATAATTTATTATGATGGCAGGGAATTTAGCTCTAAGCTGCAGCACTAGGAGGGGAAGTCTATCCATATAGCAACATTAAAAAGATTAGCACCAGCAGAGGGTCAAAATGAGTAAGATGAAAAAAATGACAGTAATATAACAATGATATTGTAGTACCAGAACAGGTTGCAGTAATATTAGTCTCAACAACCTAATAAAAAAAAAGACAGAGAGAAAGTGCACCCATCATAAATGCTACCGTAATATTGCCTATATTCATTTTTAACAGATATCTTCCAAGAGCATTTTGGGGAAAAAAGTCTATGAAAAAATCTCATATTTTAATAAAAAGAACTTTAAACATGTTTTAATCTGTCTTTGAAGAAGCTTCAGCACCCTTGAGTTCTCGCTTTCCTTACTTGTAGCCAAAAGAATGGAAAATAGAAAAAGTCTATCAAGGCTGCCCTCATCTTTATGCATTTCATGTTTTGTGTGTTTGAAGAATTTTGAAAACATGCTTCAAAAATCTAGTTGGAGAAGGAGAAAGGAAAGAAAATGTACTTCACTTGATTCTCAGACTGGAGAATGTGACCCATTGTGGTATATATTTGTTGGCACCTAGTACAAGTTTAGTCAGAGTGTTCTTCTGGGGCAACTGAATCAGTTATAAATAAATATAAAGTGATAAGCTTCTTTCAGATCAACAAATTTAATTTCAGAGAACCTCTTAGGGGTGGAACTCCAGTGGTGGTGGCCAAAGGTAAAGGGGTAGAATTAAAAATATCAGCCTGTTTTAGATTCAAGCTTTTCCTATGGCCATTTCTGCATTACCTTGTAGTAGTACTATTATTATACTTTCAACATCCTATGGAATCCTAAGCCTTGCAGTTTAAGGAGGGGCATTTAGATTTCTCATCCAGAGAGCTCTTTGGCCTCAATAAACAACAACAAAGCCCAGACTCCCACAGGATGTTGAAAGTGGAATAATAGCACTATAATAGTGTAGTGCAGAAATGGCCTATGAGTAACTAAGGCCATTTCCAAATTTTGATTATGGTTATATCGATGAGTTTTCCCTGAAGACTTACTAACATTATTCAGTCAGACTTTGCATTATATCGTTTGACTGCTTTTGCTATATTTCTCTTCATTTTTAATGCCACCCCATTTCTTCTTTGACTTCTTTTGCTACATCTCTTCTATTAATGCCACCTCATTTCCTCTGAGTTTTTCATTTTCTGAGTAAAACACAGTGTAATTATTTGACTCAGAATGTCCCTGACTGATACTTCTCGTATTCCATATTCCTATAACATGTCAAGCAGCTTCTGACTTTCCTTCCCCTTCTGAGCATGTCAACAGCTGAATGCCCTTTCCTCTTGAACCCCATTGAGTTATAGCCACAGCACTACTCATAACTGTCCTCTATTCTACCCCAGTAGCTTGTTGAGTGCCATCTGATCCGGGATTGCCATCTTCTGGCACTATGGCCGTTTCCACACTAGACTGCTATAGTGCTATTATTCCACTTTCAATATCCTGTGGAATTCAGGAGTTTGTAGTTTACTGAGGCCGAAGAGCTCTGTGGTTGAGAAGTCTAAATGCCCCTCCCTAAACTGCAAACCCCAGGATTCAACAGGATGTTGAAAGTGGAATAATAGCAGTATAACAATGTAGTGTGGAAATGGCCTATGTCTTGTTTTGTTTAGGATTGTCTCATCACAAGACCTTCATGATAACATACATTCAAAAAGGGTTTACAATGTCTCCTTCTGCACAATTCTGACAAGTGTTAGTTGTGGTGCCACTTCCATTGTCTCTGAGAGATCCTCCCCCAGGAATACCCAATACCATTGTTGCTATTTGGCACACTGACTCTAGCCTTTCAGAAAAAGCCTGTCTGATCTAGGAGACCCTAGCAGCAGCACTTCTGCTGTTAGCATAGCCTTTTGCCTGACAGGAGCACACAATCCCACCATCACATGGAAGGGTTCTTGCCTCTGAAGATTGCTGGATGGATGTACATGGAGTTTGAACATAACACTTCACACATCTGCAGAAGGGGGCCATAATCCACAAAAACTCATGCTGTAATAAGTGTGATTGTCTTAAAAATACTGCAAGAATTTGTGTTGCTTTTCCAGAATTGGCTGACATGCCTTTTGAGAACCCATTCAATGTCTTTAATGCCTGATTGTCTTCTTTTTAACTGCATTTAATTACTTCAATGTATCTATCATTCGTCCTCATCAGATATACATATACATATATATATATACACACACATACATACGTGTGTGTGTGTGTGTGTGTGTGCATATTTACAAGATCTGTAAAGGGTCCAGCAGGGTATGTTAGCATCTGTGTATCTTTATTTATGAATGTCCTAGGAGCCTGATGCAGTGTTTATTTCAGCTTCTGAGTGAGTAAATAGCCTATGACAAGGGCCATGTCCACACTAGACTGTTAGAGTGCTATTATTCCACTTTCAACATCCTATGGAATCCTGGAGTTTGCAGTTTAGGGAGGGGCCTCAAAGGTCTCAAAAGCCCCTCCCTAAACCCCAGGATTCCATAGGATGTTGAAAGTGGAATAACAGCACTACACTAGTCCAGTGCAGAAACTCTCCTAGTTCCAACACAAAATCCAGAAGGCTCCATCGCAGACACCTCTTAGGTAACTGTCCCAGAAGATAAATTCAGGGGTTGCCACTCTTAAGAGATAAAGAAATTAATGTAATATGCAGAGATTATATTATTGTGTACCAAGTCCATTCAGATACAAATGCATATTAACAAATTGACTAAACAACTTTCAATTTCATCAGCATCAAAGCACTTTGAACAATAACAAGAAAAACACATTCCTTCCTGCTTCCCCCTTTATGTTATGACATTTACATTTGGAAGCAATTTATTTCTGTCTTTAAATACAGCAAGTAGTGTGACTTACTCAAGAAAATAATTTTGTGAAGCAAAGAGAAAGCGAGATTGATTTCCAGCTATTAAGGCTGTTTATGCAACTCTTCCAATTGGCAATGAATTGACACTCTAATTTTGCTTGCCTAAATGCTAGAGGAAATCTAATGCCTAACAGGCAAATGGAACCAATTCATGACATTTAAAATAGCACTAGGCTGAACCTTCTCTTGCCAAAAAGAAGTTTTTGGTGGTACCATTTCTGCCTTGTGAAAATGTGTGTGTGTGGGCACCTTCAAGTTGCCTGTCAGTTTATGGGAACCCCATACATTTCAAAGGGTTTTATTTGGGGAGGAATGCTCAGAGGTGGTTTTGCCAGTTCCTTCCATTGGAAGGTAGATTACAGTACCTGGTATTCATTGGTGGTCTCCCATGAAAGTACTAATCAGGGCTGACCCTGCTTAGCTTCCAAGATCAGATAGGATCTGATGCCCTTAGGTATTTAGGCCACACATTGTGAAAGTGTGGGGAGGCATTTCAGCCACTTTCTTAAGGGAAAGTGGTGGAAGACTATTATTGTTATACATAGTAGGCAGAGCTTACCATTGTGATAGGAAACAGCAGGTTGTGTTGTTTTCGTTGGGTGCCTTCAAATCATTTCTGACTTAGGGCAACCCTATGATGAACCTATCATGGGGTTTTCTGGTTCTGAGAGTATGTGATGTGCCCAAGATCACCCGGTAGGTTTCCACGGCCAAGCAGGGAATTCAACCATGATCTCTAGGGTTGTAATCCAATGCTCAAATCACTACACCATGCTGGGTCTCTAAAAAGCAGATAGTTTCTTCAAATTCCTCTTAAATCAGTGGTTCTTAACTTTTTTTTTATGGGGGAATGCCAATAAATATAATTTGTTGCTGGGGTCCCCCAAGACTTGCTGCTAACATCATATTTTATACTAGTTTATATTACTTCTTATCCACAATTGTATCTTCTTCCCAAATTCCTAACAGATGTAATTCAGGCTTTTTAGGTAACTGAGGGCCTTTCTGCACAGCACTGTTATAGTGCTATTATTCCATTTTCAACATCCTATGGAATTCTGGGGTTTGTAGCTTACTGAGGGCAAAGAGCTCTCTGGCTGAGAATTCTAAATGCTCCTCCCTAAACTGCAAAGCCCAGGATTCCATAGGATGTTGAAAGTGGAATAATAGCACTATGACAGTGTAGCGCAGAAAGAGACTTTAAAATCCTTTGCATAAGTTTTTGTATCTTCATTCAGAACTGTTTATTTTATTGCAAGTCCACCAAATATGATACAAGGAGCCAACATAATCCTGACATTTCCAACATCTGGCCTTTATCTCTTTATGCATCTTAGCCAGTTTCTCCAGTGTAAGGTACCAACAATACATCTTCTTATAATAGTTTTCTTTGGCATAATAGCATGTTACATTTTTAATATCCTTTTCTGATTGATTCATATGCATATTGTATCCAAACTTCTTTGTCTAATTAGTCACGTATGCCTTCATTTGTTCATCAAATTTCAACAAAAACTTATACATCTTAGCAATCAAATAGTCATACTCTGATCATAGCGATATTTTCAAATCAGATTTAGTCTCTTCAAACCACTCAGCCATTGTAAGTTAACACCTCCCTCCTGTAATTGTTGTAATGACTTCATATTGTAATACTGGTCTTTTTTCTCCAATAATTCATAATAGATCAACCATTTTTTATCACTTCTCAATTCTGTTCTACAGAAGGCCTCCTGTGGAGAAATCCACTTCAGAGATTTTGACCTAATCTCAATTTATATTTATTTCAAATCTTGAATAAGGCACGTCTAAAACAAGTTTATTAAAAAGCAACATTAACTTTAACTTTTCCATACCATAAAAATATATGCCATCCAAATCTTAAATCATGGCCTTCTAAATTCAAAACGTTGGTCATTTCTGACTATACTGTTACAGTGCTCTTATTCCACCTTCAATATCCTGTGGAATCCTGGGTTTTGCAGTTTAGGGAGGGGTCTTTAGAATTCTCAGCCAGAGAGCAATTTGGCCTCAGTAAACTAAAAGCCCCAGAATTCCACAGGGTGTTGAAAGTGGAATAATAGCACTATAACAGTGTAGTGCAGAAATGGTCTAAGTCATCTTTCAATGTAATCCATTTTTTTTAAATCCATGTCATACAGGAAGTAGTGAAATAAAAGTTCAAATACAGCAAATCAAGGCCTCTTCATTCTTTCAAGTCTAGCATAACTTTGTGTTTCACAGTGAGTTTTTTACCTCCTCAAACAAATCTTGGCAAACCCTTTTGCCATTGTTTAGATGGCATTTCTTTATTTTTTTATTGGAAGAGAAAAATAATTCCTGGGAGAACATTCATCTTCACTGTTGATATTCTTCCCAAAATAAATACATTCATTTTTTTTTTAATTTATCCAAATCTTTCATAATTTCTTTCCATGTCTTCACACAATTATTTTCATATAGTTGACTGGATTTTCCAATTAAATAGATGCCTAAATATTTCACTTTCTTTTCAACTTTAAAGCCTGTTTTTAACTGCAACTCATTCATTCACGAATTCATTGAGAATTCATGTTCTTAGTCAAAATCTTAGTCTTATCTTTGTTTATCTTCAAACCAGTTAATAGCCCCAATTCTTTTAATTTTTCTTGCAGTTGATTTCAATGGATCTTCCAACATAATCACCAAATCATCTTCAAAAGCTGTCAGTTTAAATTCTGCTTTTCTAATTTGAGTTCCAATTACATCAGCATCTTCTAATTCCATGGACCCCAGAACCCCAGGTTAAGAACCACTGTTTTAAACCAAAGAACTAGAGAAAGAAGAGTTTTGCTGCCACCAGCGGCCTATTAATCATTCCAACCTATTAACTTGTAAATGATTTGAAGGCACAATAACAAAAATGACTTTTAATACCTTTGCTTGAGAAAGCCAGTGGAGTTCAGAAAACTTGCATGATGCATTTTGTACATTTTTGGTTGCCCCAATATCACTGTCTTGTGGATTTTGGGTGTTATTTTATTCTGCAGAAGAGACAATTTCAGCAGGTGTTGATTGTTATTTGGTTGCACAACAACCATTAAAGGTACAAGATCCATTTCTAGTTTTCACTATTGCAACTTTAGCCAGAATTCATATTCAGTTCAATAAATCTTCTGACTGTCCTAATTGGTAGGGACAGTGCAGTTTATTCTCTGTCATCCCACTTTTCCAGCAGTTTTAAAATGTCCCAGTTTCTCTCTCCTCTTCCCACTTTCTTCTTTGTCCTCAGCTTACTGAATTGCTGCAAACTGCCTTCAAAGTGCCAAGTATTCAATTAACTTAGGCCCTTTTCACACGGCATTTTCCATGTGAAAGGGCCCCTTCAGTGTTGCGCAAATGTGAGGAGCAGTCCACATGACGCACTCACATTTGCACAACACTCCAGGACCTGGCAGGCACCATTTGCACACTTTTTCATTTTTGGCTTTAAGCCGAAAATGGTGCATGGTCACGCATTGCTCCCAGGCTCCGTGTGCACTTACCTTGTGTGCGACACCTCGGAAGCTGGGCTGGTCACGCTTCCTGTCCCAGGTGACACTGCGAAAAGAAGAGGCAGGGCTCTCATGCGAGCAGGAAGCTCATGCAGAGCTGAAGAAACCTGGACGCGAGAGCCTCTCACAAGAGGCTGCTCATGCAAGCACTGCACCCCACCGCCAAGAAAAGGTAGGATGCAGAAAGGGCCTTAGTGGAGGGAGAGTAAAAGAGAAGAAGGGGAAGAATCTTGCCCTTCCCAGTAGACTCAGACAAAATCAAACTGCTGAGGGCCTCTCCTAGTTTGTATATTCCTATTAACAACTTTTGCCATCTTGACCACACTCTGATGTTATTTGGTCACACACATCCAGGTTTCCATCTGTGAAATGTAGGAGTATATGGGATCAAGTTTGCAGAAGCAGAGACCCTTTCTGCAGGATGGCATCCTCCTGGCATGGGGACACGAAAGGAGCAGGACCACAATGACCCTGATCATGCTTCCAGCCTCTCCTCATGACATCATCACTGTCCTGCCCTTCTCACATCATCAGCTGACAGGATTGCAGGGTATATCGTTGACAGAAAAACTCCGTCAATGACCCCACCCCCACTGCACAAACCTTCTGTCTCAGCTGGCAGTGCAGAAAGACCAGAAGCATGATCACACACGTCCTTCCCCACTGCGGCATTGGAAGAAGGCCAGCTGCATTGCAGAAGGAAGGGGCATGTCCCTTGCGCTCCCTTTCACAGGCAGCTGGTTGGGTGCAGAAAAGAGCATTGAAGACATGCTCCCATCCCAGCAGAGGCATGGCTGGGATTGCCATGAGACAATACATGAGAGCGTTGTCTTGCAGAAAGGGCCAGAGTTCCACAAGCACAATGGGTTGTGAAACATTGCAATTCACTAGTGAGGTAGTATTGTGTAACCACCATGTGACTCCATGTGTGTAAAGTTGTCCTTTGTCTCCAAAGGCATGCTGCTGTCTCCATTCCCAGAGTGTATTTACACTCTTTGGAGGTTTTTAAGCAGATGCTGGATGGCCATCTGTTGGGAATGCTTTGATGGGTGTTCCTGCATAGCAGGAATTGGACTAGATTCAACATGAACATTTATATTTAAATATTTATTGAAATACACACATTTACACTTCTTTCTCTTAAATCTATACTTCTAAATGCATCTTCTCTCATCTCATGCATTTCTAAACATGTTTTCTCTCAAAATAAATACATCTAAATGTGTTTTCTCTCATCATAGACACTCCCAAACATATTTTTTTCTCACAAAGTACATATTTAAAATGTATTTTTAAGAAGTGCAATAGGAAGGTGAAAGAGCCAGAAAATGATCAAGGTCCAATCTCTCCATTAGTCTTGAATGTAGGATTGCCAATTCAGCATTGTTCTGGACCCTGAGACCTAGGGCATTTCTGCACTACGCTGTTATAGTACTATTATTCCACTTTTGACATCCCATAGAATCCTGGGGTTTTCAGTTTGGGGGGAGGCATTTAGAATTCTTGGCCAGAGAGCAATTTGGCTTCAGTAAACTACAAACCTAACAACAAATTTACAAAGCCTTGCAAATTGTTGCAATGGTGCATCTGTACTAGCTGAACTGGAGATTTGCATATAACCCTTTTCCCTTGTCTTGAGTCCACCAAAACTGAGAGTTTGCATTCTCATCTCCAATATGGTGACAACTCATGAAAACTGGAGATTTGGGGCCAGGCACTGTGATCTAGCAACCTTATTTGAATCAAGACAAATACTGGAATCAGCAGGGGGCAATTTCATGAGCATCTGCCAATACAAGCACATGTGTGAAAACACTTGTTTGGCTTTACTTGGAAACGGGTGAATCTGTCAATCTCAGATTTGTGCAGTTTCTCATTTTTTTCCAACTTTGTTTATTTTGTCCCATTTCTGCATAAGTTGGCAGTTATTTAAACACTATGCAAAAATTCCTCTTTATTTCATGCACAGTTCTCAAGCACATGTTTATAATGCACACACTCCTATGTACATTTTTGCAAGCAATTTTTTAGGTATAGTGCTTTTTAAAGTTATTTCCACTAAGACAGGCATTATTGTGTTGATTTCAAAACTGGGAAACTATATCACAAAATTGGGAAATGTGCAAATGATGAGATATAAATACATTTTAATTTGCTTTTTAGTTTATGAAGTCTGCATCAAAATGCAATGCAATTCCATTTTCTTCTCCATCCCCTGTGCAGGCAGCTCCTGGTGTTCATCAGGACACAGAAGAATTAGTTCAGCTTGGGGTAGAGAAATATGTGGCCCTCCAGATATTTTTGAACTTCAAATCAGCTCCCCCTGTGGTGAGGAGACAGGCAAGCTGCAATCCAACAACATCTGGAAGGCCACATTTTGCTAATCTGTGCTTGAGCCTAGGAACAGTCTCTTTAACAGCAGGAATATAAAGGAGCTGCACTGATGTTGTAAAGCAAGCCCCAATGATGTTAATGTGTACTAATGGAACACTGTGACATTGGGGTTCGTTTATCCAGTAAATCGCTCTGGCCTGACATCCAGAATCATCTAATATAATGATAAAAAGCTCTTCCAAAGGCTAAAGCAATTCATCTGACAAACTGGCAATTACTCCCACACACTATCCAAGCCTGTCTTTAAATAAAACAGTTGTTAACGCATTCCATTGTGTGCCTTGTGTCACCTGCAACAAGACGATAAATGCTACGGTACATTCCATCACATGTTCGTTCCTGTGCATAGAAGTCCAGGCTGTCATTGGAGTCATCCAGGTGCACACGTGGAAGTTTGAACTCTAAGATCACAAATTTGTAATGACTAGATAACATTTCTAACGAAAGAAGTTATCTCATTATGTAGTTCAGTCTATCCTTCTTTTTTTAATTTCTAAAAAGAAAACCTCCTAATTTGTAATTAAGAGGGAATTAAATTCATCCTAGATTTAAAATCTGTATTGTCTAGCACAAGCACTTTACCTTTATTAGATCTCAAGGTTTTTTTTGTTGGACTAAAATTCTGATACTATTTAGAGTTCAGGCTCTTGAATTAACAATTTATGTCACACTTCTAGGAAGGCCTGTTCAGAAGTAATTGTGTATAAGGCTACAGCCTTAACTGATTAAGAAGAGAACATCAGTTATTTTAGACCATCCACTGAATAGGGCAGGTCCAAATGGCCAAATTGATCTTTCTTCCACATTAATAATACATTCATGATCCAAGTAATGGCCCTTATGTAGCCAAATAGGCACCATTCATAGGCATGAATCAGTAGGGTTGGATAGAAATATTTGCCAGCAATTGGACTTGTCTAGTGATAGAATCCTTGTCCTGTGCCTCAGTAAACTCTGTGAACTGAAACTGCTAAAGTTTTGTTGCTTGTCTACATTTCTCCCACTCCAGACAAGTGTCACATGCTCTGTTAGAATTAACAATTTTTGCATGCCTAGACTCATTCATTGCTAGTTTTCATATTCGGTTACATTTTGTGCCATTTCCACACTAGACTGCTATACTGCTATTATTCCATTTTCAACATCCTATAGAATCCAAAGGCCCCTCCCTAAACTGCAAATCCCAGGATTCCATAGGATGTTGAAAGTGGAATAATAGCACTATAACAATCTAGTGTGGAAATGGCCAGCTTTCGGTCTGTTTGTTTTATCACATCTATTCTCTTCCTGCATCACTCTAATGTGAGCTATTTTCTTCCTCTGTGAGTTACTTTTATGTGTTTTATAAAGAAGACTGATCTTATTTCTTTTTATTTCTTTTCTCTGTTAGACCTATGTATATAAGTGAGTAGGGGGATTGTCTTGCCAGTGCGACTATTCTGACTGAGATATCCACAACAATCTCTCAAATTTCCCAACACATCCAACATACCTACACAGTTAGGTATCCATTGCAAATGATGCTCTTGGAGTTATGTTATAGCAAGGATGTGGTCCAAAGCTCCTAGTTATTCCTATGCACACATACAAGTACATGCAAGTTTGGGGTGTCCTAGTCTTTTTTTCATCTAGAGATGCCCAACAAATGGTGCAATTCCATACAACTTGGATAGAGAAAGTGTGGCCATACAGATGTAATTGTACTGCAACTTCCCTCATCCCTCAACATTGTCTGTGCTGGCTAGGGCTGATAAGACTTGCTGTCTGTCGACATCTGGGAACCCAAGGTTTTTCCCCCAGTGTACATAGACCAGTTCCTAAAATTGCAGGGAACATTGCATTTGTAGTTAACCTGAAGCGCCAGATGGGCTCTCGCGTCCCCTCAAGGACACTGGAGTCACCAGAGTTTATGTATCACATGAATGACAATGTAATCATTCCCAAGACATAGCACTTGGTTGCTTTGGGAAATACACAATGCTTCTGATCTTTCTTTCTCTTTCAGAGTAAGGACATTTCCTTGCCTTAGGACACAAACAACTTTTAAACACCAAACAAATTAGATGTGCTAAGAGAGTTTCAATAATTCACAGAGTGGCAGGGAACAGCATTAGAGACAAGAGAACATCTCTAGGGAAAGGGGTGGGCAGTGGGAAGAAAAAGGATCTTATTTTTAAAATCCATTATGAGAACAGAAGGGATAGCTTTTTCTGACCTCTACAGTTTAGAGAAAACATTCCAGCACCTGATGGCTCCAGGGACAAAATGCAAAGAGGCATCCTTGGCAAATTTCTCCAGAGTTTCTTGGAACTTTGCCGACTACCTGGTTGTTACACTCCAACAGGTTTGTGCAGTCTAGTGTTCATTTGGACCTCTGAAGGCTGGAAAGAGTGATTCTAAAACCAAATATATAGTGCATAGGTGGGAATCTTGTAGCCTGTAAGTGACATATGGCCCACAAAGGCAGTTGGCAAAAACTGAAGTAGTAAACAGCTCACTACCACCACTGCACCTCCACAAGGCTCTAGCAGAGAATGAAATCAAACTTAAGCCATTTTCACACTAGACTGTTTTAGTGCTATTATTCCACTTTCAACATCCTATGGAATCCTGGGGTTTGCAATTTCAGGCTGAAACTGCAAACCCCAGGATTCCATAGGATATTGAAAGTGGAATAATAGCACTATAACAGTCTAGTGTGAAAATGGCCTTAGTCTTCTTGGTAAGATATATAAAAGTAGTTTTACTCATGAATAATTGTGTATAATAAATGAAATAAATATCTTCTTGAAAAAAGTAAGGAAAAGAAGTTATTATATTGTATCAAAAAGCTAGAGCCTCTCAGCTTGAGAGAGAAAGAGCTCTTAAAGCACATCTTTCATGGTTGGCAAGAAGGAAAGAAGAGGAGATGATGATGAGACCCAGAGAACAAAAGAAGGTGTCTATGTGATGCAGAAAGAGAGTGGGTAGGAAGTAGAAGTAAATATGCTGTGCCGGAACTCCAAGAGGGTAACATGCAATCTAACTAAGGCCTTTTCTGCACTAGTCTGTTATGGTGCTATTATTCCAGTTTAGGGAGGGGCCTGCAAACCCCAGGATTCCATAGGATGTTGAAAATGGAATAATAGCGCTATAACAGTCTAGTGATAAAATGGCCTAACAGTGAGAGTAGGTAGGCAAAGTTTGCAAACTCCACCAATGGCATGGTCAGAAAAGGCATGCATATGGTCGTGAGCTTGCTGGAGGAAGGGTGGGACAAAAATGCAATTCATGACTTACACCAAATAATAATGAAACAAACACCTTTCCTTTCTTGTCCTCATCACTGAAGCTACAAGGAACTATCCAGTAAGGAATTCTGTCCTTAAGACTCTGACAGTAAGGGATTCTAATGTATTTCATATACAATTGTATGTGCTTATTTGTTATTAATTGCTGCAAAGCTTGGCTTCAAAGCTGATGATTCTAAGAATGAGAGACATTTAGGGCACTCTGGCCCTTTCCTCATGGCATTTGCCATGCGAAAGGGCCCCTCGAGTGTCGTGCAATTGTGAGGAGTGATCTGCATGACGCACTCACAATCGTGCGATGCTCCAGGGGCCAGCAGGCACCAATCGTGCACCTTTTCATTTTCAACTGGAAGCCAAAAATGGTGCACGATCACACATTGCTCCTGGGCTCCACGCACACTTACCTGGCATGCAGAGCCTCCGGAGCCATGCCAGTCGTGCTTCCTGCCCCAGCGCAGCCTGGGAAATTCCCAGGCTGCACTGTGGAAGGAAGAGGCAGGGCTCTCACATGAGCAGGCAGCTCATGCGGAGCTGAAGCAGTAGGGACACAAGAACCTCTTGCCGGAGGCTGCTCGCGCAATTCCCACACTCCAACACCGGAAAAAAGTAAGGTGCGGAAAGGGCAACAGTCTTCAATAGTCCTACTCACATCCTCTGAACTCAGGGCTGTGCTTTCCCTTATTTCAGTCTATCCACCTGGAACATTCTTCACCTCCCTTCCCACTGCCTCCTACTTTACCAAGCATTATCATCTGTTCCAATAAGTAATGTGGGTTCAAGATATGCCCAAAGTACAATAGTCTGAGCTTAGTCATTTTGGCTCCTAGGGACTGTTCAGACTTGGTCTGTTCTTGATCCACTTATCTTTTTGGCAGGCCAGGGTGTTCTTAGAACTGTCCTCCAGCACCACATTTCAAATAAGTTAATGGTGTTCCTGTAAACTTTCTTCTCTGTCCAGTTTACATATTTGAGGATCTAATCTCAATCTTTCCCTTAACTATTCAATGTCTTCATCATCCACTTTAGAGTTAAATAAATCTTCTATGGTCATTATTTTTATTTTCTTAATGTTCAGTTGTAACCCTGCTTTTGCACTATCTTCCTTGACTTTTCTTCAATTTTTTACTATTTTCTGCTAGTGACATGATGATATTGCACAGCTTAAATAGCTGATGTTCCTTCTTCCAATTCTCATGCCTCCTTCTTCTAAGTCTAAATCAGCTTTCCATATGATATGTTCTGCAGACTGAATTTAAATAGATAGGATGATAAAATGCAGGCTTCTCTAACCTCCTGGTCAGTTGTAAACCATTCTGCTTCTCTAAATTCTGTCCTTACAATGGTCTCTTGTCCTGAATATAGTTTACACATCTGGGCAATCAAATGTTTGTCCATTTCTTTCAGGATGATCCATAGTTTTTCACAATCTATTCAATCAAAGACCTTGCTATAATCTATAAAGCAAAGATTTGATTTTTTTTTTAAAGTTCTTTGATGTGTCTCTTTATCCATCACATGTTTGTAATATGATCCCCAGTGCCTCCTGCTTTTCTGTACTCAGTTTAGACATCTGGCATTTTTCACTCCATCTGTGGTAAAGGTCTTTGTTGCAAAATTTGAGCATCACTTTGCTTTTTACATGGAACATTAATGTAACAGTTCAGTGGTTGATGTAATCCCTTTTGTCCCCCCATTTTTGGGGGAATTAGAATACATGTTGAGCATTTCCAATCTGTGGACCATTGTTTTATTTTCCATATTTGTTGGCAGATTTTGGTTAGCATCTGAAAAGATTCACTCTGTAGCTTGAAGCAGCTCTATTGATAAACAATCTGTTTATGGTTATTTATTTCTCCCAAATACTTTCAGAGCAACTTCCACTTAACCTTCCAAAACTGATAGTTCATTGGCAAAAGGTTTTTCCTTGAATGAATCCGTCATCCTTTCATCTATTCTGTATAGTTCTTCAATGTGTTGCTTCCACTACTTTTTCAATTTTTTTTTACTTGATCATATAGTATGTATCCTTTTTGGTAAGTTAGCATTCCCACTCCTGGTTTAAATTTCCCTTTGATTTCTTAGGTCTTGTGGAAGAGATGTCTTGTTTCACCTTTTTGTTGTTGTATTTTATTTCTTTGCATTGATTATTATAAAACTTATCTTTGTCCTTAAACACTGGTCACTGAAGAACTGTATTTAGGATTTTAACCTTTTAACCTCCCAACTTTTGTTTTTGCTTCTCACCTGTCCTTGACTATTTGAAGAATTTCTTCTGTCTTTCAATGATACTTTTGCTTTTGGCTGCAGATAACGTCTTTATGCTTGCTTCCTTGACAGTGTCCTTGGTTTTAGTCCAGAGATCTTCTGACTCAAATCCAATCAAGCTTAATATTGCAAATCTATTTTTAAATGGTCTTTAAATTCTACAGGAATGTTCTTCAACTTGTATTTTGGCACCATGATTGATTTAGTGTTTTTCTTTAGCTTTATTTTAATTTTTGATATTAACAGTTCAAGGTCTGTGACACAACCTGCCCTGGTCTTGTTTCTGCAAAGAGAATGGACCTTTGCCATCTTTTACTTCCCATTCTGTTACCTATTTGATTTCTATATTGGCAATCCATTGATGCATTCTGCTGGAATGCTATATTGGCCATCATGTGTCAATGCATACAGCCATATGGTTGAAATATTCTGAATAAATGAATCCTGTTTCACAATCTCATTCATTTCATTCCTTTTAATAAATTTGATAAAACTGATGTAGAGAATGAAGGACGTTAGTATATAAAGCCAAATAAAAACCAGAAGGAGAATAAAAATGTAAAGATGTAAAGACAACACAAGACTGATCATGGTTGTGAATCTTGTTTTCCTGTAAGTAACCACAAAGATGTATCTACATATTAATTGTATTTACATCTAGGGCTACCAGGCCAAGACCTTCCCACATCCTGGATTTAGCAGTTACCTGAGATTTAGCAATTACCCTTTCTAATGTCACAAGGTTGGATTATAGTGACATTACAAAAGTCATATTGCCAGAGACAGCCCCTGATGATGTCACATGGAGCAGGGACACATGTTGTTATTATGCATGATACATTAATTATCAATAGGGTTGAACAGAGTATGCCATTCAAATGAAAAAAAAAATGAAAAATGCACACACACTTTTCAAAGAAGTTTTCTCAGCCTGAATTCCCTCCCTCACATCCCTGGGACTAAAGGCCATGAGATCTGGGAACCCCATTTATATCCTACTTTTCAGGTCAAAGAGATTGGCACAGTTCTTCTCTCCTACAGAAAGGTGAGATATAAATTAAATTTTTAAACAAATCAATACCAAAACATTTCTGTCAATCAGATTGAGAGAGCAGTTACCCCAGGGTAACTTATTTACATTTCCTGGGTGAAAAAGGATTTGCTCTTGAATTTTCAAATTCACTGGCTCTCTCATAGTACCAGCAGTGAAACAGGTGTTTCTGGAATTCTGATTCCTTTCACTCATGTCTGCTGCAGAAATTTGAACTTCCAGCTGTGCAAGTCAAATGTCTTCCCAGGACTGAATTTATTCCTTGGAGATCAAGACGAGTTTCACTGCTTAACATTTGGGAAGAAAGGAAGAAGCCCTCTCTATCCATTATGCTTTGATGCTGGTTTCATCAGGCCACTTATGTATAGCACAGACCACACCAGACTCACACGAAGGTCACTGCTTGTGTGAGCGAATTGTATTTGACAGAAGCTCTCTGTTTGCCTCAGGGCATCAATAACTAGAGCAGCTCAACCTCAAACCGACATCAGCAATATCATTCATAATGGACTTCTCAGTGATCATTTACACGACTTGCTCCTTTGCCTTACATGTTGTAATTTCCTTGGTTTCTCATTCTGAGCCCTTGCTAGAGATCACAAAAAATCAAAACCGAACAAAATGGCAAGAGTCTTATTGAAAGTCACAGCAATATTGTTTTAAGGAAGAAAGAGATAGACAGACAGAGAAAGAGACAGAGAAAATGAGGAATGATTTAAAGGCCAAAGGATATGGGCTTAACATAAACAAATAGTAGTTGTGTTTGTATATAAGCGTTTGTGGTCCTTTGCAGATTCAAATATATGGTGGTTTGAAAATGGAAGCAAAAAGTCATTCACTGATTATTTATGGCCCTGGTGTTTAAGTCATGTTCCCAATGACTGGAGTATGAGAACATCAGATGATATTTTATGTCATTTCAGAACATAGGCTGCCTAACCCAGATTATCTATAGTCACTGGCAGTGGGCTGGAGAATCTGAAACCCAAGGGAACTGTTGATAATTAAATGATCTGATATATATCAGTTTGTTATGGAGAAATTGGTGGAAGTTGGGGGGAACTACAACTTCCAGAATCTCTGAGCTAGCTTGTCCACTATAGGAAGTTCTGGGAGTTACAGGCCAAAAATGAAATTTTCCAAGCTGTAGTGTGTAGGAGAGGCTTAGCGAAGAGTGGTACACAAGTGGTTTTCTTGATGCTAAACAGCCTCTGTGAATACATAAAATGCTATGTTTGGCCTCATTGATTTCTGAGCTCTATTTATAAGCATCTTTCATGTTGGATCAACTGACTATTTAGGGCTTGCAGTGAGCTCCTTTTTCACATTATCTTCATAACATGGTTCATTTACATAAAAGGAAAGATCAAGATCGGCTTTTATTAGTTGAATGGCCTCTCTTGTGCATACTGTAGCATCTGCCAAAAGGACACTTCTCTTGTCTTGCTTTGTTAAGATATTGCACTGAGCATCCTGAGAAAACAAATGTACTCCACAAGGGACAAGAAGAAAAACCTACAAATTAAAAAATGGCATTTTCCATAATTCAAGATAATGACAGTCTCTGTCTCATGATCCCATCTCTTCTCTTCAGAGCTTGTTTCCATAAATGTGGCTGTTAATACCCACAAGGTCTACAGTTTTTCCTTGTAGTCAGAATCAAGTCTCATTTTATCTGTCTTTGTCTAAATATTACAGAGTGCCTCTTTTGGGACTATTTGTAACACACATCAATGAAACTTGCAAAAGGATCAAAGAACTCATTGCCCATCAAGATAAATCAGTTATCACAAGAACAGGTTGTGACATAGGCCCTTGCCGCACCTTACCTTCTTCCAGCCCTGGGGTGCGGGGATTGCACGAGCAGACTCTGCCGAGAGGCTCTCATATCTGGGGTCCTTTGGCTCTGCATGAGCTGCCTGCTCGTGTGAGAGCACCGCCTCTTCCTTCCACAGTGCACCCTGGGACTTTCCCAGGCTGCGCTGGGGCAGGAAGCGCAACCGGTACAGCTCCAGAGACTCCACATGCCAGGTAAGTATGCGCAGGGCCCAGGAGCAATGCGCAGTCATGCACCATTTTTGGCTTCTAGCAGAAAATGAAAAGGTGCGCGATCGGTGCCTGCTGGCCCCTGGAGCATCACGCGATTGTCAGGAGTGATCTGCATGACACACTCACAATCATACAATGCTCCAGGCCCTCTTTTGCATGCAAAATGCCATGCAAAAAGGTCCTTAGACACGCATGATCTGATGCCAGAGGATGAAGTCAGCGCAAATTGGATCTGGGTATATACTTCATTATGAATCCATGGCATTTCAAGAGTAAAGTTGGTTGGGTGAGGACAGAGAAAATACCAGAAACTCACCACTGACCTGCAGCAAGGATTCAGACTCAAAGTCGGAAGACATGGGCAGAGGATGGAAAAAGAAAACCTCAGGTTTAGAGATGATGTCTTTGCCCTTTGAAAGGGGAATGAGACTGACTTGATGAACTTTTACATGAGGGTCAATTCCAAGGATAGTAACTTAGAATTTGATCCAAAAATTCATTTCTTGGATTTAAAAGTAAAGCAGGCAGGAGATAAACTCGTGGCATTCCTAACACTTATTATTTGATAGCTCAAAAGTGCCCCAGATCCAGTTTCCCCTATAGACTTTTCCTTAGATTGAAATCCTTAGGGCCATTTCCACACTACATTGTTATAGTGCTTTTATTCGACTTTCAACATCCTGTGGAATCCTGGGGTTTCCAGTTTAGGGAGAAGCATTTAGAATTCTCAGCCAGAGAGCTCTTTAGCCTCAGGAAACTACAGACTCCAGGATTCCACAGAATGTTGAAAGTGGAATAATAACACTATAACAGTGTGGTGTGGAACGGCCTTAGATTCCAGTGATAACAGACTTTAGAAATGAAACCTGCAAACTGCTAGAACAACTGGTGGATAGTGAGTACCCAGGAAAAGTAATGTGTGTCTCAGAGCTTTTGAAAGTATCCCAAACAACACATTCTGACTTTTTAATAAAACAAGATAGGCTAAAATCTAACCACCTCAATTTAGCCCCACTTTTGTTCACATTACATTAGTTTACAGAGTTTTATAAAGAAACATTGGCACTGATTTTTTTTTTTATTTTATCAAAACACTTCTACTCCACCCTTTATCATGGGGCAACATATAACATAAACAGTTTGGCATATCTAGTCCAGCATATACTAATCTGTGAAGATAAATTCCACATCTCTTTCAAAGGAACAAAGACATCCTGTGGCCACTTGCGTTTACTGTGGTACATCTCCAGGATAACAGAATGCACAGCTCATCTGACCACCCACCCCCTCCAAAAAAGAAGAAATACTTCCAAGCCTTTCCCTACCTGCAAGAGCAATTTTGCTATTTATGTTGTGCAGTGCAAATGCCAAAATGCTTACATGGGCAGAACAACAAAAGCTATTAGGTAACATACAGAGGAAAACCTTTGCAATATAAGGAACAGCAAAACAGGTGTTTCCTTGCTGAGCCGCTTCTTGGAGCAACAATTATTTAGTACCAGACTTTAAATTTCAGGCAACAGAGAAAGTGAGTGATAAAAGAGATCTGCTAAAAAAGGAGATGGAGTGGATCTTAACATTAAAATCTCTGACCCCTTTAGGTCTAAATAAGAAGTCAGCTATCTCCAATTCTTATAAAATCTTTTGGAGTTTAAAAGCTAAAAACCTTAAATGTTTCAGAGTTTAAATAAGGAAATCTCTACTTCTAAATATATTTCAGATTTTTCAGATAGTCCCTTTCTCTTTAGCCCAGATACCTCTACAGACTCTGAAGCTCATCTCTATTTTTTCTGCCATCAACTTACTATACACACATACACAGAGAGCGAGAGACAATGAGAGAGAGAAAGGGCCTTCTCCTTTTATTAACATGTTTTCATTCTCCAGTGAATCGTTTTGGAGGTCGTGGCTCAGAAATTTCTGTAGCTAAGATATAGAGTGGATATGTACAAGCTATCAGCAATAAACAACTACACTAATTTTCTTATATAATTGGATGTCATGTATTTATGTGTTGTCTTCTTGTGATTTTTTTTTAAATATAGTTGCTGAAGAAGGCATTAAGAAGATTTTTAGCAAATAAAAGATCATGGCTAGAATACTGTTGGGGTCTTACATCTTCATAAGTGGAGTTACACTTGTGGCAGTTAAAATAGGATAGCTCCATAATCTCAGTGCCTCTGCTACAAAGCTAGCTTCCCATAAAGTTATGTAACATAACAGGGCATACAGGGTTCTAGCCATCCTTTTCATCGTCTTGAAATGTGTCTTCAGAGAGCCCTGGTGGTGCTGTGGTTAAATGCTGGTACTGCAGCCACAACACTGTGAGTTCGATCCTGCAGGGTTCCAGACTGACTCAGCCTTCCATAGGTCAGTAAAATGAGTACCCAGCTTGTTGGGAGCAATCAGCTAAAATACAAGATACTTTAAGAAATTATTGGACAGAAACCTGCTCCTTTCAAAAGATTTGATCACTAGTCAGACTCTAAAACAGGAAGGGTATCTGTTGCCAATCAGATGTTTAGACTATGGCCACTTCCGCACTACACTGTTGCAGTACTATTATTCCACTTTCAGCCTTCTGTGGAATTCTGGGGTTTGTAGTTTACTGAGACCCAAGAGCTCTCTGGTCAAGAATTCTAAATGCTCCTTCCTAAAATGCAAAACCCAGGATACCATTGGAAGTTGAAAGTGGAATAATAGCACTATACCAGCATAGTGTGGAAAAGGCCTATAATTCCCATCATTTATGGCTACTGGTCATGCTGGCTGGAGAATTTGAGAGCTGGAGTCTAGATACAACTGGAGGTCACAAGTTATCCATCCCTGCTTTAGTTAGCTGTAAACTTGATTGGATAAGATTCTTTCGTTATAAGCTATTTGTATAGCTTAGTTTGCTGGTACTGCTTTTCTTTAAAAGCTAATGGAGAGTACAGTGAACTTTTACACAGAAGCTGCTACTTTGTATCAGCCTATTGAATCAACATCCCCATGAATGGTTGCTGTTGTTATTTAAATATTTTT
Source organism: Ctenosaura bakeri (assembly GCA_948474755.1). Lineage (NCBI taxonomy): Eukaryota > Metazoa > Chordata > Lepidosauria > Squamata > Iguanidae > Ctenosaura > Ctenosaura bakeri. The sequence goes on from CAOLHI010005580.1 coordinate 46,345, forward strand.
AAAGTGTACTGGAAGTTCAAGGGAAGTGCTTCCCCGCTCCACCTCTTAGCTTGCACAATATTATCTTAGCCAGCTGTTTTCCAAAGCTGTAATTCCCCCCAAAGGAACAAAAAATAGAGGCCAGATAAATTAAGTCTTCTGAATGCACACACAGACAGCAGACACAATCTAAGTTGTTGTCGTCTTTCAGTGGCAAATAATTCACAGTACATGAGACGGAATGTCTCTGCAAGGCTGACATTGTCAAGATAAACAGAGCATCCATTGTATGGTGTCTCCCAGTGACTTTTGGTTGTGCCAAAAATGCTTTGGTATCAAAGGGAACTACAGTGTTTGGTGTACTTGGCTGCATCTGAGTCTCGTTGTTATAGAAGTACAGAAACATGCCCCTCTGTGGGTTCAGCATTTACGTGAGGCTGTGGAGGGAGGAAATCCAGCTAGCCTAGCCTAGCTGGAGTATGCCTAGACTCTAAAGGTTTATTCTGAACCTCAGACTCCATTTGGGGCATCATTAACATCATCAAGACAAACTGAATGAAATCAAGTCCTTCCTTCTCTCTCCCCCATCTCCTTTCTTTGTGATGCCTGCTGTCAGGGAGACTGGAAAACAAGCAGAGAAGATGAGTGAAGGGCACCTCAGAAAAATCTCTTGCCCACCTCCCTTTAACCTCCCCCCCAAAAAAAAAACATTATTTGAGGAGGACTGTCACTTCAGCTCTGTTAATACCCAAAAGCACTTTTTGCTCTGAGTGTGATTCACCTGGGAAGGAAAACACTGAAGCTGCTCAACTCATATTCTGCAGGTACTGTTTTTCTACATTTACTTAAGTTCTCGTATTCCCAGATTGCTCTGTAACTCTCATACTTGCCTGCATCCATCAGCATGCCAACAGAGACAAAGATGTAACTGTCACTCAGGCCGTCATCTCTGTGGGCAATTGTATGCAACCATACTGACAGTCCCTACCCCCTCCCAAAAAAAACCAGCATCTAAGGCCCTTTCTGCACCAGCCTTTTAAAACGGTGCAGAGCGACCTCCAACGGAGGTCTTTACACCCTGGAGTGGACTGGGGCGGACTACTTTTCGTAGTTCTGCACCTCAGTCAGCTCCAGAGCGACCGGAACTGGTCACGCAGCATGCTTTTTAAAAACCTCTTTTAAAAAGTATGGAAGCGCGTGACCCCATGTCGCTCCATCACCACGCTCCAGTGCAGATTTGCAGGAGCGCACTAGTGCGTACGGGGGCGGGCTTTAGGCTGGCGAGCTTCTCCGGTTGGTGGGGAGTCTCCACCAACCGGAAGCCGCCATTTTGGATGCCGGAGCAGTGTGGAGTGATGAGCTCGCACCGCTCCTTGCCTGGACAGACTCAAATGGACCCACCAAAAAGCTGGTGAGTAGCGGCAGGGAGCATTTCCCTCGCCGCGTGCGGAAAGGGCTTCAGTAGCACCTTCATTCTTGGGAAACGACTCTTCCATTTTTTGCACTGCCACAAGAGGAAAACTCTTGTGTTTGTCCTGTCTAGAGTGAAGATAACTGATTCTGAGTTATTTATTATAGCACGGACTGTCTCCCTCCTCTTTCTCGCCCTCTGCTCTCTCCTCTTTGTATTTGCTGCCAGCTGTGCAGTGACACTGAGTATACTGTGGTTGAATCTTAAGGGACATTTTCCATCATAGGTCTCCCAGTATCATCAGTTACTGCTGCCATCCCTGAAGAGTCAAGAGCCATGGTGCAGCCAGCTGAAAAAAGAAATGACCCACTCCATAGGAATGAAAACATTCTAGTGTCTAAGGCCTAAATCTCACTAATAGGCTCAATTTGAGTAAATCCATTAAATTAGTGAGATTTACATCAGTGTTTACTCACTATTCAATAATTGATTCAATGGGTCTGCTCTGGTTGGGACTATCAATAGAAGTTAGCCCTAAATTGCATTTCAGAGGAGGGTATTTTTCCCTCCATGGCCTCCAGTAAACTGCAGTTGTAGCTGCAGCAATAGGAACAAGATCCAAAATCAGCTTTCTCCCATCCTGGCACAATCCCAGATGCATTTGGCCAGAACTTCCATCATCCCAAGACAGTCAGGCTGAAAGTATGAAATGTATCTCAAGAGCATCAGGTTTCAGAAATGCTGATCCAAGCCTCTTCAGAATGATATCTTGTTACTTGGTTTTCATGGCCAAGATGCTACATCAGGGTGCTCGAGCTTAAATCTCTATGTGTGGAGTTAAGCGTTTTCAACCAAGGAACCAAATGCTCCAATGTGAAATACACATGTGCATCCAATGTGAAATACACAAAGTGTAATACAAAATTTAAATCCATGTGCAATAGCAGTGCATGTACAACTCTGATTCTGCAAACCTGAACTGGATGCTGCTGTTCAATGTCAGGCAAAAATGTCTAACCACTTCCACAGGGGAACTTAACATATGCACAAGACACCAACATGCTTCATGCCATTTATTCTCCCATTGTTTTGGAGGTCTCTTAGCTGGCAAAAAGGTTTTCTAACAAACTTTGAAATAAAAGCTATGTGGCTGATTTCAATGCAACACTACTTAGAAAAGTTTCTGTTTGCAAAATATATTTCAACAGTGACTGGAAATGATCAGCCCCCATGTATTTTCTCAACAGGGTCAGAAATGACCATGTAGTATAAACTGTGCGCTTGTGCTTTCAACATGTTTTTAAAAAAGTATGCTGCATAAAGATTAACTCCATCTGTGTTCAAGAAGCAATGTTGGAGGAACACTTGCTAAGCTAAATGCCACAATCAGCACAAGCATTCCCAAGAAGAAAATCAGCAGCTGGGAGCTGACCTTGCCATATTACTTGAACGCAGAGAGCAGGTAAACAGATGAAGCAGCTTCAGGCACTTGATGAAGAGATTATTTCTTCAGATGATTAATCCTCTGGTGGGCAGGTGGGGGTGGGGATGGCAAATATCTTTTTAGTGACATATAGAATTACTTTTATTAGCCAACCTAATGGAAGCCAACACATCAATCTGCCACATGAGACAGATTATTGTCACACACTACTGTCAGGTTTGAACATAATGCGTGGCAAGTCACTACCAGATGCAAAGGGAGCCTTCAGAGGCTTCAGCACTCATTGGATGATGAAGAGGATTAAGCAACCTGGATTTCACTAAGACAATTAATTGCTCAGGTTGAGAAATTAGGCAAAACTCTGAGGCTTTACAGCAAGGTGAACGACACATAATCTACAGGCCACCTGTGCCACTGGTTTTGTGGCCTCCTGCATCCCCATATTTTCCAACATGCCATAGATGAAAACTGGGACACATGGCTAAGCAACACCAGAGTGTGGTCAAGATGGTAAAAGTTATAAATGAGGACAACCACACAAGCTAGGAGAGGCTGCAGCAATTTGCTTTTGCCTGAGAATACTGGGACAGGTAAGATTTGCCCCTCCTCTCCTCTCCACTGCTGAGTTAATTGAATGCCAAGTACTCTTGCACTTTGAGCTCAGTTTACAGGCAACTTGGAGGTATGTAAACTCAATTGTGTCTTGTGAGAGGGACTCTGAAAGTCCAAAGTTTCCCCAAATTTGGAATATTGTTATCTAAACAGCCTTAACAGTTCTTAAGAATCTGGGAAAGATCAGACACATTTATTCAGATCTGCCTATCTATCCATCTTTCCATCTGTATCCATCTTCCAGCTATCTGTTCATTCATTCCATTTATTTCATTCAGTGCACTGCTGGATAGTGACGGGGCAAGTTACAATATTGGAAATGTCTTGTAATCAAAACAGTAATAACATGACACCACAGAGACACTCTATCCACACTGCTCTCCTCATTTCTTCCTCCAAAGTCAATTATAATGTCATTGACTGAAAAAGAAAACAACTCATTTATTGTCTTGGGGGCGGGGGGCAAAGTGCCTGTGGAATATTGCTGATGGGTGATTTGTGTTCTGTATTACAACCATGAAAGTCAACATCTTCCTATAATCCAAAATACAAAGAACACAAAGGTATGGATTTTTTTTAATTAAAAAAAGAAAAGGAACATCCCATTTCAGAACTGTGTATACTAAAAGACTTCTGTCTACCATAGCATCAGGATTAGTAGGGTGGTGAAGCCGCTCCAGATTTTAGTTCAGTCTTTAAAGAAGCTACCCAAGGTGCTGGAGCTCTTTATGGAATAGAGTTCAGTACCTTGGATAGCTCACTTAAAGTTCAGAGTAAAATACAGTTTGGAAGGCACTAGCCACCACCCTGTCCCACCTATAATTTCTGATTTCAGAAGCAAAGTGGAGTTACCCTGGTTAATATTTGGATGGCAGACCACAAGGGACTATCAAAACTTAGAGAGACAGGAGAAGGGAAACATTCAGATGGAGCTTGGAAAGAATTCTACTGGAAATGCTATGGAGCCACTGTCAGAGCTGACACTATTGAGTTTGATAGGTTAATAGTTTGACTCACTGTAAGGCAGCTGTCTATGTCCTCAATTTAAGACCAGCAAAAAAAAAATGCTCAAGGATGTTCCATGCAGTAAAACAAATGAACAGCTCTACCAATGCATTCCCATTTTTGAAATAAATAAATAAATAAAAGAGCAAGTATCTCTCTGAATGAGCAAAGAACAAAATATGTTTGACCAGCAAATATTTCCAGTAATCTTGTGGGTAGACTACATCATTTTAACTATGTGGAACTGGATTACTACATCTAGATGTCCTCCTAAAGGTCATCCTGCAGAATAAGAAGAAAAGGTAGCAAAACTTGAGGTATTGATATTCATGGCAATAGTAAAAGCACAGCTAATCACATCTTCATTTGTAGCAGAACAACAGAGGGAGATTTCATCAGCTGGAAGGGAATTACCACATCAATCTCTGGAGTACACTTCTGAACTGCCTATTGGGCTTTTTTCTGTTATTTAATTTCCTTTTAAATTTGAGATACAACTTGTAACACTGATGTCAATATCAAACAAAGGAGCTACCATTGTTCCCCTGGAAAGACTCTATGGCTCAAATCTCAGAGGTTTCCAGTCTGTGTGTGTGTGTGCCTTTGGATCACCTATTGACATATGGTGACACCACAAATATCATAGGATATTTTTTTTTTAAGTCAAGGAATATGCAGAGATGATTTTGCCAGTTCCTTCCTCTGAAATATAGCCTGCAGCACTTGGTATTCATTGGCAGGTCTCCCATCCCAGTACTAACTAGAACTGCTCAGTTTCTAAAATCAAATGAGATTTGGTGCTTTTAGGGTATTCAGGCCCTACGATTTTCATATGGCCATGGAAGGGGAGGAGAGTGGAGGAGAGAGGAAGGGAGGGAGGGAAGCCACCAAGCTGTAGATTCTGTAGGGAGAGGGGAAAATAATGTTTAGGGTACTGGAGTAGAGAGGGAAGGCAGTCCTCACAGCTCAGGTGTCTCCCCTCCCTCTCCCTGTCACCCTCAATAGGAGGACAGCCATAGCAGCATCCCTCCAGGGCTTGACATGTGCAGGGAGGAGAGAGGTTTTGGACAGAGCACAAGGGACTACCCCCTTGTGCCCTATCCAAAACAAATGTCTCAAACAAAATATTTCATAGAATCATAGAATAATATGTCCCCCAAAAACAAAAGGGGAGAAAGGCAAAAATAGCCAATCAATGAAAAACTCCTTATAGATTAGCAGAGATAGCTACACACAGCTATGGAAGCATGTCTAGCAGCAGAGAACACCATTAGCAGCATAAGCACTAAGCCAGTAACACTCACCAACTTCAAGTTGCAATCTTCCAATATGGAGGCTCTTTATTCTTTGTTACAACATATATACAATATTTACAAAGTCCAGATGGCAAATCAGTATATCAAGCTGCCCCCAACACACACTTCAGGCAATTTGTGCAGTATTGGCTGGGATTGTGCTACCTTTATACAGACACCTAGCCAATCCTGGCCAACCCTTGTATTGTCTGCACCTGAGTCATCAGCCTGACTCAGCACAAACTCAGGTTGAGTCACATTCCTTTCCCCAGGTGCACTTAACAGTTAAAGCAATTAAAGCAACATGACCTTTACACTAACTTTAGAAATCATTTTCTAGAGGTTTGGTCAAATCATTTCTGACATAATATACCTGGAAGAGACCACAAGGACCATCCAGTCCAACCCCTTGCCAAGGAGGAACATACATCAAAGCACTTCCAATAGATGGCCATCCAGCCTCTGTTTAAAAGTCTCCAAAGAAGGAGATTCCACCACACTCCAAGGCAGCATATTCCACTGCCAAACAGCTCTGACCATCAGGAAGGTCTTCCTGAGATTTAGATGGAATCTCTTTTCCTGTAGTTTGAATTCATTGTGCCTTGTCCTAGTCTCTAGAGAGTGGAAAGCCTGTTCCCTCTTTGATATGACATTCTTTCAAATATTTAAACATGGCTATCATATCCCCTCTCTTCTGTAAACTAAACATACCCAGCTCCCTAAGCCACTCCTAACAGACCATGGCTTCCAGATCCTTCACCATTTTGGTCGCCTTCCTCTAGACGCATTTCAGTTGTCAATATCCTTCTTGAAATGAGATAACTTCCATTATGGACTTTGAGATTTATTTGGCATATAACTATCCAGCACGGTGAGTAACATGCCCAAGCTCTGGAATTATGGTTTGGTCTAGTCAGTGAAGTCACATTCCCCATTCATACGTCAAATCACTGTACGTCCATTTGTTGCAACCAGCATTTCAGACTCTTTTCAGAAGTGCTCATCACTGCAGTCACCTTCTTTCTCTTATGCAATTTTTTTAATAAAAAAGGAAAGTTTTATTAGCACACAAGTATCAATTTGACTATTTATGTATCTGTGAGAACAGAAGTGATTTTTCAAAAATAATTCCATCTGTCTGCAGTTCATGGCATTATAAATCAGCTCAAGTTTCCCCTCAAGCAACAGGGATGCTAATTTCACACTATTTGGTAAAAGCTTTGCTTACACGGTTTTCATTCTCATCACTGAACTGCACCAAATGAAGGAGAAAATGGAAAGAGAATTAGAACGATGACAAGAACAACCACAACCAAAACACAGATGAAGGATATGGGCAGGGGCTTATAATGAGCACCTGAGATGTAGGAATTCTTAAACCTAATCAACACTTTGTCAATGCCTCACTGTGTTAGGGCCAGTGTCGTTGGATCTCACATTTTCTGCCTGTATGTGTTTATTCCTATTTATGAGATATATTGCCATTTATATATGGAGAAGAGCTATGGTATAGTAGTTCAGGGACAGACAACCTAGCAATACTCCAGATGTTTTCCATCTATAATCCTTGGGCATAGTGGCTGGGGTCGCTGAGAAACGGAGACTAAACCACTAGTTTGCCTAACCCACAGCAGTAGGTAGAATTTTGCTCCTTGAGGATTTGAGTTCTATTGTTTCCTGAGAGTGGGAATAACTACCTCTTCTTTTCACCTAAGCAAACTGCTTGGAGAAGTTGACTGTACCTACAGTGCAGAGTTATAGCAGTTTTATATGACTTTAACAGCCATGACTCCATCCTATGGAATCCTGGGATCTGTAGTTTGATGAGATAGCTAGAGTGATCTGCTAGGGAGATTTGATGCTGCAGTTAAGGGCAGTGCACTAGCAAAGAATTACGAGCAACTCATCAAAGTACTACTATCAGGGGTCCATGCAATGAAATAATGATGGTCAAACCCAGTATCTAACTGTTGCATCACTGATGGAAATACACTCATAGTCTCAAACGGTTCTTATCAAGAGACAAGTTTCAAGTTTCCCTTGATAATGAGGTTGAATGCTGGAGTATGTTTAATTTAAAGCACACTCCTCCAGAAATGAAGGAGATCTCAACCAAAATATTTATTCTTACTGGTCAGGAGCAATGGAAAGAATAGATGGACTAAAATGCTGCTAAATATCTAGGAAGCTAGCTATTCAGAATATGTGGGTGCCTGTAGAATCATTACTTATTAAAATAAATATATGAATGGATGTTAGGGGAATTGCTACCTGGCTATGAAGACTGTTGCATGGTCCCAAGCAACCCCATCCACTCAACCAAACCTACCACAAAAGCAGACAGAATCCCAGTGTTATGATGCTATTATTAACCCTTTCCTAGTTGATTTTGATTGAAGTGTGACATGTATTTTTTTTAAGTATGGAGAAAAAGGGAAGCAAGTATGCAATTTCCAGAAGGGTAGTTGTGTTTGTCAGCATATTGAAATTTGGGCAACACCCTAGGATGCATGGATGGATGGATGGATGGATGGATATATGGAGCTAAATCTAACTGTAGTCCCAGGTAGAGTGAATCCATTCAAATGAGACCGGTTAGTCACATCTGTGGAAGTCTTACTGACTTCAGCATTTGTACTCTAGTAGGGACTGCCACCGGATTTAGTCCTTAGATGTAGCAATAAAATTGATGCACCATCAGTTAGTGTCTTTGGAATGTGTCAATGAACTAAGTAAATTCTAATTACAGTAATTAGCAGAATGCCTAATTAACATGTTTGCCAGATAATGACAAGATTTGTAATCACAGCCTAATACATAAAAATAAAATCCTCTGTATTTTGCGAACAATTGTGTCACAGCGAAGCTGACTGGAATTTGGCCATTCTGGCACAGAATTAGGAAAGACCATTCCAGCCATTTCATGGCAATGAATCCAGGTTTTCCAGACAAGTAAGGAGTTATGAGCGATTTTAGCTAAGAGCTGGTTCAGACATGGCTTGCTGCATCTCATTTCCCTCTGTGTCAAGTTGAGATCCTTGAGGAATCTGATCTTTGTGAATCCTGATTAGAATTCATCTAATTTCTGAGTAGGACACAGATGTCATCTACCAAATTCCCCATGTCCCGACTATTGTTGCTATTTACCTTCCAATAATTTCCAATGTATGGTGATACTAAGGCAAAGTTATCACAGGGTTTTCAAGACAAGAGTTGTTCAGATCAAGTTTGGCATGGCCTTCGTCTGGGGCTGAGAGAGTTTACCTTGCCCAGGGTCACCTAATGAATTTTAATGGCTGTGCAGGGATTTCAGACTCTTGTCTCCTAGCGTACTGGGCTAAGATTCAAACCACTACACCACACTGGCTCCCTATCTCTTGGCTGCTCTGGCACAATTCTCAGCTGAAAAAAAACCAACTATATTGTTTAGTATCCAATGACAGCAGCATGTGGCTTCCTTGGTAGCATGATGGTGAATCCTCTCTCTGTTATTATGGGAAGAGGGTTCAGCAGGTTGGATAACTCTTTTGAAGTTTAGACAAAAACATGGAGTGAAGTCACCACCCCACTAGCATGGAAGACCCCAGCTGTCAGTAAGTGCCAGTGGAGCCACGTCTTTCTTTCCTTTCCTCTCCTTTCCTGCAGCAGCTCTTTGGTGGGAAAACTTTTCTCAACAGAGCTTCGCAGCCCTCTGGGACAGATTTTGAGGATCTACAGGATGCCAGATACAGGATACAGGATCACCAATTCTGGAAAAAATGGTGAGATTGATCCAGCTGAAGTGATCCTGGCCTATAAACACTGATCTTCATACATTATTTTGTGTAGGTTTTTAAAGTCTACATATAAAAATGGAATATATTGACTTCCAGGTGAAAACAGAGACAGGATTACAAGGACTGGACATAGAGTGATGTGCCTCATCTCAAGTGTGGGGTATCAGTTAAGCTTACATGAAGCTGTGGTCATGTGAAGAAAACATTTTAAAATCACTATCAGTTCCTAATATTCAGTCATTACCACTGGGTTGGACTAGACCTAGCCATCTTGAAAGTAGATTCATTGGACTAAATCCAACTGTAGCCACAACTAGAGCAGACTCATTTAGTCACAACTAGAGCAGACTCATTTAATCAAGAAGTGATTGCAAGATCAACATTTATGTAAGTCCTTTTGGTTCCGTGGGTTAATTCTAACTGGGACTTGCAGTTGGATTTAGGCCATTTAATTTAGTCATGGCTAAGTCCTATTGATTTCAGTGTTTCTGCTCTAAGAATCACTAGATCAAACATAACATTAGCATTTCACCATATCGAGTTGCAAAGTCACTTCCTTATTGCTAGAAATTTCCATTATTGTTATTATTTCTATCCCACCTTTTTCTCAAAGTGGCTTACAACAAAAGCGGCTTACAACAAATTAAAAAAACACATTATTAAAAATTAACAAGATAGAAAAGTTAAAATGACATTAAGTAATAAAAAAATTAAAACCAGATTGAAAAATACATCATTAAAGCTGTTTGCACACACACATACACCAGCATGATACTTAAGAGGACCCAGCACATTATTTAGGTGATATAGGCCTTATAAAGTCACTTATCAAATGTCTGTCTGAACAGAAAAGGTTTTATTTGTCTGTGAAAAGAAAATAGGGAGGGTCCTTGTCTGGGAAGAGATTTCTAGAACCTGGGGGCAGTCACTGAAAAGACCCTGTCCTGAGTTCTCAACAAGTAACTGTGAGGGTGATGGGACACAGAGAAATCTAAATTATTATATAGGGCAGAAATATTTGTGTGAGCACAGAAGCATTTTTGCAGTGAAAGAATGTGGTGTCCATATGAATAGACTCATGTACAGAGTACTTGTGAGAAGTGAAAATAGGAATACACCAAACTGATCATTCACTTCCTTGCAGATGTAGCCCAAGCCGTCATTCTCACAATTAAGAATTCGGTGTGGAAATAACATATGATAAAACCATACTGGCATACACTCAATAGAAGGTGTACCAATTGCTACCTCCCTTTTTCTCCTCAGTTGCAGAAGGTAATGCATGCTTAGTGAACTATTTCCCCTCACAAAATTTCCAGCTTTACGTCTGGCAATAGGGACAGAAGAGCTGCTGGTAAAAGAGTTGTGTGTGTGTACATCTTCATATTGCCTGTCAACTTATACCAACCTCTTGAGTTAGAGAAGGGTTAATGGTAATCAAAAGCCTGTTTTTAATTATTACACAAGTCATTGAAGAACACTGCAGAAAATACCAGTGCTGTGAAAGAAGAGAAGTTCTGTCCCAAGGACAACTTTAGAACATTTAAATCTTTAAAATGTTTACTTTACATGCAAGTTCCATTCTGTTGCTAACTGCAGCCTTGTGGCTGCTGAGCAAGCTATAAATTTTCAGAACTGTTAGGGGTTATGTGACATTTATCTTTTTTAAATGGATTACTGTGAATGGGAGGACCATTGTCCTATTACTACTGAACTTGCCTGTCTGTTGGTGAATAGTGGATTACACGGATATAACCACTAGACACTTTCCCAAATGGCCATGTGTTTGCCATTTATGAGAAAGGAGCATATATTCATATGCCTGATTTACACAGAATTTCTTCCTCCAGTCAAGAAACCTGTTTGGCAAGATTAGAAAAATGGGTTAGCATCTTGTCTAGTGGGTAGAGTATTGAAATGGGGTTTGGTAAGGACTCAGTTGAAATACTTGCTCAACTGATGCTCACAGTATTGATCCTTGGCCATTTGAGGTTGACCCTGCTATACTGAAGTATTTGTTCCCTTTGTAGTAAGACAGATAAGATAATGGCTTCTATCCTGATCTTCTTAAATAAGAAGTACCATGAAAATTTCTTAAAATGACATTATTACTTGATGATGATAATAAAACATAAAAGACTAAAGCAAATGTTGTTGTTGTATGTCTTCAAGCTGGTTCCACCTATGGTGGCCCTATCATGGAGTTTTATGGGGGTTGAGAGTGTGTGATGCACCTAAGTTCACACAGTGGGTTTCCATGGCTGAGTGGGGAATCAAACCCTGGTCTCCAGGGTCATAGTCCAATGCTCAAACTACTATACCACACAGGTTCTAAAGCAAAGGTTAGCCCTATCTAAAGTTGACCTACTGAATCAATGGGATTTGTTAGTCATTACTAATTTAAGTCCTATTTCAATGGATGTAATCTGGATAAAATCAATATTAGATTTAGCAAAATGATTCTCCCTTCAACAGTCCCCTCTAGTTGCTAATAATTACATTTGCACCCAAATGAACTATTAGGAAAAGCATCTCTATTATTAATGTTTTTCTACTACTCTTATTGGTAGAGAAACAGAATGCTTTATATTGTACCCATAAAAGAGAGAGAATTCATACTACCTCTTGACACCCACCCTTGGAAAAAAAGGTAGAACTATTCTTACTCTGATTCTACAATCATTGTGACCCATTATCTGTCAGTCTTTCACCCTGCAGAACAGCCCTTTTCATCTCATTCTCCATATTCAGAAATGTCCAGCAATTTGCAAACATTAACCAGCAGAATGAAAGCAAAATGTTCAAATTGTGTTGGCTGTGTGAAAGAGCAGAGTGAACTGCTATTTTGCTAAAATTATGGGATGAATGATGATTAAAATGGCCAAATCCCATGTCATGTATATATGTGGGCACTTATTTATTTATTAAGAAATTTCCATACTCTCCTCCAACTTCAGTTTCCAGAGTGCCTTATCTATGAAATGATTGTCTTCTAAATGTCAATATAAAATGAAATCAAGACACCAAAAGCAGCAACTGATGCCATATTTAAAATTAAATTTAACAGTGCTCTTTATGAGCCTTATAAAAACCCAGCTAGCATAGATTGTCATCAGTTAAATTCTAGCTCAGAGGTGTACTGGCATTAAGGCAGGTGGGGGCAACTGCATTGGGACTGGGAACCAATTTCTCTCTGTTCCCCCCTCCCCACCAGCTACCATCCAACAGTACAGGAAAATACCTTAGTTTTTAGCTGTTCACCAGCCAAAATGGTGATCAAAAGTGCCATACACATATTCCCATTTTCACACCCATACTCAGAGCCCATCAGCTAGCTGGCCAGATATAGCCAGCTGGGGACAGAATGCACATCTGGATTTCTACATAGATGGAATGGTCTCCAACATGCCAGAGATTTTCCAGAATCCATTATACTTTGAGTGTTCTGCTGTCAGCAGTTCCTTATCTTTTTGGTGCTATGCTTGTTTTCCTTTGTCCCAGAACTGACAGCCATGACCATGAAAATTCAGTGGAACTGCCCTTGTAGCTTGCAGCTCTTTATGATTTTGTCCCAGTATGTTCCAATCTTATCTGTGTCAAATGTTTCTTCTGTAAAAATAAGCTGAAGTTGTAGCACATCAGCTCATAGATCAGTCAGTTTTCCACTCTTCTTTGCAGAGCTCTGCTTGGCCTTATTCTGGTAAGTCTGCTCTTCAACACCCAGAGTGGCATCTTCTTATGCCACCTTAGCCTGACTATGCTAACATCACTGAATACCAGCTTGCAGAACAACAATGAGAGTCCTTTTCACACTTCACAGTTCTAACACTATGATTCCACTGTAACTGTCATGCTTCTGTCCTATGGAATCCTGGAAGGTGTGGTTTAGTGAAGCACTACAGCTCTCTGACCAAGAATTTTAAATTCCTCCCTGATGGAAAATACCAGAATTCTATAGGATGGAAGCATGACAGTCAAATTGGAATCATGGTGCTATATTTGTGTAGTGTGAAAGGGCCCTCAGAGAGGGCTATTGGTTTCAACCATGTGGACTTCTTGGAAATATCCATTCAATTACTGAAGTAAGCCTAGATAGAACTGATCAGTTCCAGAAGATCTCTTGTGGTCCATTGGCCAGTGGAGACCATGACATTTTTTTCCCTGAGTTATTTGTAGGCAAAGATATTCTGACCTGAAATGTTGTCTCATTAGTATGTGCTTTCAGGTTGACCTCAACTTATGGTGAACCTCTCATAGATTTTCCTTGGCATGATTTATTCACAATAGGTTTGCCATTGCTTTCCTCTAAGACCAAGAGAGTGTGACTTGCTCAAGGTTGGCAGTAGGTTTCCGTGGCTGAATAGGGATTCAAACCTAGTGCAGTACTCAGTACTCAGACCACTACATCACACTGGCTCTATATTCTAGGTTGGCAGAAGCTTGTTACAATTTAGAGATGGAAAAATGTGTTATTTTCTCTGTTTCCCATGTCCAAACATTCAGATTTCAAATCTTTTTAATCCCTAATATGGACACATTTTGGGATAAATTCTCTAAAAATGAATTAAAATAATTTTTTTCTTCCATTTGTACTGGCTGAATACAAAAGATGGAACTATATGGTAGTTTAAAATGTAGAGCCGTTCAGAAGAAAAGGAGAGGAGAACTCCTTTCAGTGCAGATTCAGCACTAACATGGTCGAATATCTAGTGATTCAGATTCACACATTAAAGAGCAAAGCATTTGGACCTGGATGGACAAATCTGTCAGTTTTGATTTCTCTCACTGTTCACAGTTTCAAGTTCATAACTTTCTGTACATGGATAAATCTAAGATGTTTAGAAAAATTCAGATTAAAAAAAACCTGAACTGAAATTTTCCCCTGCTCCTCCATTCCATGCATGAAAACTTTGCTTTTGTTTATGCAGCACCTTCTCTGAGTTGTCAAGTGTCTTATAATATTCAACAGAACCTTAGCTCTATTTAATTAACATTGTCATTATTATATTTTTTCCAAGTCAATGGACTAATGTGGTTTGCAAGGAAGACAATAATGGACGCAATCAACCAAACAAAGCTCTTGTGCATTTGCCATTGTGCCTGGCACAAGCTTCCTTGTGCTGTGCTCAGCAGATTGCACCTTCTGTTTTTGTTTTTGTTTTTTCAAAGGGGGAAAACCCTAAGTAATTCCATTTGATAAGAGGCAAACATGATTGGTGCATGTGTGTTTAAAATAAACCAGTGTACAAGTCTTCCTCTCTGTAATTATTAAACCATGGTTAGCATGACTGATTGAATTTGAATAACTCTCCCTGGGGAAATGCGCAGTGCTATCAACTTGAAATGATTATGATTATTTGGCCTTTAGCAGTCATGGGATAAAGCCAGCAGCAGGGCAGAGTGGCAGTATGCCTACAGCTACACCTAATGAAATCAAGCACATCTGCATCTCTGACAGCAAGAAATACTACAGAAAGAACTAATTTAACAACACATTGGAAAAATCCATTGCAAAAGCCAGTTCTACACAAG
>CAOLHI010005581.1:0-63222 GCA_948474755.1 Ctenosaura bakeri
GAGAATTGGGTGCCTCCAATGGAGGTGAAAGAGTACATGGAACCTTCTGCCTTCAAACAGCACCAGATCACCCCAGAAAGGATATCTACACACATAAACCCAAACTGTTCCAATACTGGAAGCCCAGGAAACACAAACAATAATGAATATGGAGGTCAGGTGTGCTGAAGGCTCAGGCCAACTGGCGTAACTTGAACCCTGCTGTTCCACCTACAATTCAGATGTTTGCATAGGTTCTTCAAGTGATTAATTGTTGTAGACACTAGAATGATTCATCTAAGTGCCATTCCATATGCTGTTCCTAATACTGTGGAGAGTTCTCTTGCTATTCATGGTTCCCAGAAAAGTTGTACAGAATGGATTTGGGAGCTTTTGCTAATGCACAAGGGGAGAAGTGTACAATTAGCATAGATACTGTTGAGTCTTTGTAATTGGAAATCTCCTGGGCATGCATTCTTTAAATAGTGTATAGAGAATATGCGAGACCTAATTGAATTAGGCTGTAAAGTAGAATATGCTGAGCAGGCTATGGAGGATGTTCCTCTAATTGTCCAGGGAATAGTAAAAGAAGAAGAAATTTAAACACCGCACACACACACATGCACACACAGACACACCACAAGGCAGCAAAGGCAAGGGCTTGCGAGGAAGTCAAGAACTGCAACATCACCAGGGATATTAAGGTCGTAGTTTCTGCCCGACTTTCACAAGGAGTTAAATTTAAAATTGTCCCCTGACAAGCAGCCAATCTGAACATATTAGAGGTTTAGGTGGATGATTTAAAGCCTGGCTGTATACTAGGAATTTTCCTGAACATCCTCCAACATCATATTTCTGAGCATATTGAAATAACAGTTAATCAGGCTCCTGCATTGTTCTGGAAAAGTTTGTATTGAACTCATGTTTGGACTTAGCCGGTCAATGTGCAAAGTTTTAATGGCTGTCGGGTTATGAGACATGACCTTATACTCAACTTAAACATTTTAGGGGTAAATTAAATTGGATTTCTCAAATTGGAATGCAAATCTTGTTTTTCCCCCCATCCTTGCAATCAAGAATGAATAATTCCTGCAGTATTCCCCCCACTAGACGAGAAGAAGAAGAAGATCTCTACAAAAGTCCCAGCTACTATTTTTGATTTGTTAAATATTCGTCTGTGTAGAATCATTCTTTTTTTCCCCTGTGCACACATTTTCTGCACAGCAATACACATGGAATTATTTTCTTGCACAGAAATATTTTATTTTTCACAGATACTTTCTATGCAGAAAAATGTGTTCTTTGTTTAAAAAGTGGTTTTCTGCAGAAAAAGTACGGTCATCTGCAGAAGACATGTTGAGTGAGCAGAAATGTTTGTTCTTTTGTGAAAAGTGCTTGCATATGAAAATACCATCTGCTTTTTTTTCAGTGCAGAAATACATTTAAAATTTTTTGTGCAGAAAACATATTTTCTATGCAAAAATAAATTCAGATGAAGTTGCTATTCAGATGAAAACTTCTTGGACTTTTGGGAGCCATCAATTCAATAAATTGATAAATAAATAAATTCTAGAACTGGAGGGGGGGACTCATACCAACCACACGGCTATCTTAATTGTTTGAAACAGGATTTTCCAAGCATTCAGAAACTCTTCTTTCTCTTACAAAGAAACAGGAGTTCAATCTTCTTTTTTCCTATCCCAGGGCCCAAAAAGAAAAGACCCGTTGAATAAATGCGATTTCCAGCAGTGTTGGTCCACCATTTAGCAATTGATCCAATAGGGGTATTCTAGTCGAGACTAAGCAATAGGATTTAGGCCTTAATCTAGACTTTTCAGGAAGAACATGTGGGCAGGACTAAAGGGATAAGAACATGAAATAGTAGAATTATATTATAGAATCATGGAATCTTTGAGATGGAAGGGACCATTAGAATGAACTACTCTAACTCCCTGCCATGCAGCGATATACAGCTAAAGCATTCCTCAAAGTTGCCTTTCCCATCTCTGTTTAAAGACCTGACAACAAGGAGGTTCTACCATTATCTGAGATAATCTATTTGTGAAAACAGTTTTACAGCCAAGAAGTTATTCCTAATGTTCAGTGCAATCTCTTTTCTTGCCAGTTGCATCCATTGGTTTGCTTTCTTCTCTCTGAGAGAGGCAGAAAATGAGTTTATTCCACCTTCCCCATGGCACCCCTTCAGCTTTTTGAGTACAGCTACCATATCACCTCTCAACTTTCTTTTCTCCAAATTAAACATACCCACCTCCTACAAGTTGCCTGCTGATTTATAGCAACCTCATTGGTTTTGTAGGATTTTCTTTGGCAAGGAATGCTTAGAGGTGATTTTGCCAGTTCTTTCCTCTGAAATATGGCCTATAGCACCTGGTATTTGTTGGTGGTCTTCCATCCAAGTACTAGTCAGTGCTGGTCCTGCTTAGCTTCTAGGATCAGATGGGATCTGGTGCATTTAAGGTAGTTACTCCCTAACCCTCCCCCCCAAAAATTTGGCCTTCCACTGGGTTCATGGGAGACATTTTTTTTTTTGCTGAGGCTGCTATGCACTGACTTACTCAACTGGGATGAAACAAAATCTGTATTTATTAGCAAGCCCACAGCTTGCCTTTTAACTGATGCATAACCCTATAAAAGTCTGCAGGCCTTGGGAAACATATTGTGATATTCCTGTGAAATTATGTAGACAGCAACAAGAATATAATGGGCTGGAGCCTGCATGTTATTATTATTATTTTAAAAAATGGTTATCTAGCTGACAGTTTCTTCAAGTTTGTGGACCTTGATGTTTTAATCTCATGCATTGTGATAGCACTTGATATTCATAACTTGGTGGGGTTTGATAAATTTTTAACAAGGGAGATGAAGATGATGAGAAACCACCAGAGAGGGGGTTTCATTTCTCACCTTGTACGCTAGCCTTCAGGTTTAATTTTCACTTTTTGCACTAAGGGTATTCCTTAGAGGAAAGCCAAGAACAATCAGATGGTACAAGCTGGCTGGCTGCAATCTTCCAGAAGAAGCAAAAGCATGGCCTCTTCCTGTCCTCCACCAAAACCAGTCCAGAAAAGTTGTTTCTTCTCATTGCAACTTTCAGCACTGCCTTTTTAGAATTAAAGCTTGGTTATCCAAAAAGGAGGACTGAGGGTTTAAGATGGATAGTTAGCTAGCTAGATCTTCCTTGTATCAGAACTCATTGTGAGCGAAGTCTTCTTTTAATTCCTGCCTAAATGAAATGACAAATATGTCTAGTCCTCTTGGAATAATCTCCCTCTCCTTCTGATGTTATGGAGTGGTGAATTATTGTTGGCTTAATAAAGTAATAAAGCCATAAAAATCAAACTGAGATAGGCAGTTCAACCACATTTGGATTTAATGTATTCAATGTATACTGTCATAAATATTTTATTTGTGTTTTAATGGAAGCTTTCAGAGCCAGAACCACCACTTGGGAAGGCTCATATTGAGCGATATAGTCTTTCGGGTAGTCCTTTGTGGTGTAATACAGTGTTCTGTCTCCAGCTATGAGCCACAATGAATCCAGGCTCACTGAATCATTTGCTCAGTGTTAAATCTATGAACATGTGGATCCCAATGGCTCTGTTGGATCTATCCTAGTTGGATTAGTGGCTGCATTTAGGCTAGATCTTGGTGTTCTCCTTCTCCAAGAGGCTCAATAAAATGGAACATCAACAACCAAGATGGAATTCAATGAGGCAATAGTATTTAAGCATGGAACCAGGGACAGTCACCTTCTAACTGCAGCAAAACTAAATTAAGAAAGAGTGAAATTTTGGTTGTTTTGTAAGAATGTATCTAAATCCACAAATGAAAGTTTTAATTGTTGTTGCATGCTTTCAACTCAGTTCCAGTTTATAGGAACCTTAAGGTGAACTTATCACAGGGTTTTCTGGGGCTGAGAGTGCGTGTTGGGAAAGTATTTGAGGTTAAAACAAAAGAAAACAACTTGAATGAGGAGGAAAGAAGAAATTCATACTTATCCATCCAAGCAGACAGTTTTTACATCTTAAAAACAGTTGAATCACTGTGTATTACTGCTGCCTATCTTTAGCATCTGTGTGGCAAGCAGGTACAAAATAGCCTTGTCTGCATTGAGCTTAGGAATGCCAGTATCTGTTGAATTTGGTCTGTATGTATGGGTGAGAGTCAGGCCATTTCCTCACTAGGCTGTTATAGTGCTATTACTCCACTTACAACATCCTATGGAATCTTGGGGTTTGCAGTTTATGGAGGGGCCTCAAAGGCCATCCTCAAAGGCCCCTCCCTACACTGCAAACCCCAGGATTCCATAGGATGTTGAAAGTGGAATAATAGCACTATAACAGCCTAGTACAGAAATGGACTCACTGTGGTGTATTGGTTTGAGCAGTTGGCTACAGTTGTGGAGACCATGGTGTGAACCCCTTGCTCAGCCAGAGAAACATATTGGTTGATCTTAGGCATCTCTCATTCTCTTAGTCTCAGAGAAGGGCAAGGGCAATCCCCCTCTGAACTAATCCTGCCAAGAAAACCCTGTGATAAGTTCACCTTAGGGTCACCATAAGTTGGAAATGGCTTGAAGGCATGCAACAACAGATAACTAAGAAGGTTTATGTGTGTGAATATGAATTTGAAAGAGATATAAAGAGGAGTAATATGCTTTCCAAAACATGAGAAATGTGAGATTTGCTTCTTCAGGCTGGGGAGCAACCTTCTCTATCTTCTTAAGCATTCTTCCAGAGAGAGTAATTTAACCCACAGAGCATCACATCTGTCAGACTTCGTCTTTCCTTAGAAAATAACATGCCTTCTTACTGCTTCTTTGACCTTGCTCTATTTCCTTGTGAATATCAAGATCACCCTTTTTCATCAGCTTTACCAACCAGCTATGTTTCCAAAGGCCCATCTCCCCAATGTACTTAACCAGAAGTGCAAGGATAAAAAGATATTTTCTGTTGTTCTTGTTGTCTTTCTATTCTTATTGTTCACCTTGAAAAATGAATACTTTTTAATGCTTTCTCTGGTGGATAAATCAACAACCATAGGGCAGAGGAATTATTTGGACCTAACACACAGATGCACACATCTTTATCTATATCTTATCTATGATCCAGTCATGCTAATTAGAAGATAAACCATCTAGATCTGTGGACTTGAACCCTTGATGTTATGTGGCCTAAAGGCAGAGCAGAAGACCACTCTTGCCTCCAGCACCATTCTCTGAATCCCATTCTTAGACCCTGGGAATTCTAGAACTGCTTCAGGGTGCTTTTTATCTCTCTCATTCCAATAGATATCACTGAGGAAGGCAGAATCGGAAACCTGTTGTTGTTAATTGTCATCAGATGTCATGTCAGCTGTGCTCCATGACAGAATGGAGAATGTGACTCATCCACGATAATGAATGCCCATTGATTATGCTAGTACAAAACATTGGCCATTTCCACACTAGACTGGTAATAGCGCTATGATTCCACTTTCAACATCCTATGGAATCCTGGAGCCCCTCCCAAAACTGCAAACCCCAGGATTCCATAGGATGTTGAAAGTGGAATCATAGCGCTATTAACGGCTAGTGTGGAAATGGCCATTGTTGTAGTGAGTTATTCTCTTGGTGTAACTAAGGTTTGAATGAACATCATGTATTACAGGTCACCATGTTTAACATCAGATAAAATCTGAATGATTTATTTGTGTGTTCAACCATGCTGCCAAGGCAGGACTCTGTTTACCTAAAAGTGATAGCAATCAACAAGTGATTTACTATGTATGGACTTTAGAGTACCTGTGCTGAAACCCTGTGCAACCATGTATGTCAAAGGAAAGGGCCAATGTATCTCATCCTAGCAAAGAGGGATCAAAGGGAATAGGCTGAGAGACATCGGCCCCAGGTGTCTGGTCCGTGTTAGGATAGATCCACAAAGAACTGAGATAGAGATAACACTGGAGATATGTTAGGAAGCGATCTGAGAAAGTCTGGAGGATTGGCAAGATCACAGTATGGAAATAAACAAAGTCCCATGGGAACCACCGGAAGTTTAGGAATGGAGAAGACCCTGAGATACCAATATGATTTGTGTATGCAAAAGATTGGGTAACCAAGTGTGTATTACAGAATGTTAGCTTCAGCAACTGTTGCATGCTATGCCTCTTAGACCTCATTAAATACAGTGGGGGGGAAACCCTGTGTGTTTTCTTGAGACTAGCTAGCACATGACATCAAGCCAGCTTTGATTTATGGTGACCCAACCCATGAGAGACCTGCAAAATCCCTGGTCATCAACCGCCCCACTCAGACCTTGCAAGCTCAGGGCTGTGGCTTCCCCATAAAACATCTCTTTTCAATATTTTTTCTTAATTTTATTCAATCAATTTCATGAAAAGAAGGACGTAACATGATTTATATGTTTATTTAGAGCACATTTACCCTCCTCTATAGCCAGCAGACTTTCCACAACTGCTTATGTTCATCTTCAGTAGCAGTACAGTC
This sequence comes from Ctenosaura bakeri, assembly GCA_948474755.1. Classification (NCBI taxonomy): domain Eukaryota; kingdom Metazoa; phylum Chordata; class Lepidosauria; order Squamata; family Iguanidae; genus Ctenosaura; species Ctenosaura bakeri. Next base: position 6,488 of record CAOLHI010005581.1, read on the forward strand.
CCTGACCTCAGGCTTCCAGTGGAAAAGACACTGGCACACAGGAAACAAGGGATGGGATGGAAGCAATTCAAGCAACACACAGTTCTTCACATTACAAGGAAATTAGTTTCCTTCAAATTTGATGAAAGGAGGAATTTCAGCTGGTAAGGCTTTTCAGCCTTCTTCCTGACCAGCTGTACCTACTAAAAAGATACAGGATTCCTGTCTGCTCTTGCATCTGGTCACTCCGGAGAGAAAGAAGGAGAAAAATGGACCATGCAGTGTATTTTTTAAACACACACACACAAATGAAACTGTCTTATGCTGCCAATTGCAATTCAAGCTGGTCTGGCAACTTTTCCCTTATATGCACAGCAACAGATATATTGCAAAGTTTGATTGCCAAATATTTTAATGCATGTTTAAAAATGCAACATATTGTTATTTGGGGATTTTTCCCCTCTTCTTGACATTAGAGTTACTACTCAGTCAAAATATTTCCAATTTAAAATATTAATGGCACAACTCCATGTGTTTCAAGTCTGTGATAATGAGCTTGCTGCCATGCTGTTAGTTACTGGCTCTTCCTTTCCTCTCTCTCAATCTCTTTCTTTTTCTCTTCCCCCCTTTGGTTGGATGGGAAGGCGAGGGGAGTCAGAACTCACATCACCATTTAATATAATTATCCATAATGACCACATATGGCCATTGTATCTTTTGCTAATTATTTTAAATGAGTAATGCATAAACATTTTGGTAGATTATTCCATTATTAGTGGGGCTAACACTTGTGTGGAGAGATACAATGAAACATTTAATGCCTCCAGTTTAGTCAGCGTAGGCATTGGGCTGGATGAGCTGGGTGGATTTGACTTTGTTTTAAGCACCACTGCATGGACAAAAATTAGTATGATGTAGTGTGGTGCTGGCTCTGAATTGTGTCCCAAGGTGAACACTCAGAGCATGAAAACACACGTGGACATATGCCACGAGTAAGAATATATATCTTTATATACCTCCAGCATACAGTATTAAAACTATCCAACTTCCTTCAGCAAGACAGCAATCTGCTACTCAATGACTTCTGTTTTATGTAAGTAGCTATCCATACCTGTAATGTTATATGAACGCAATCAAATAGAGTATGTACTAACTTCATTAAACACAATTAACAGCAATAACTAACTAGACCTGCTTAATACTTAGCAGGACCTACTACGTTGGCTACATACAGGAAAAGGCAGGACCTCCCAGCATAAGAGTAAGTAGTGACAATCAAATTTCAATTCATACATGCAGCAAACCCATCAAGCAAAGTTCGTGGTCCACTGCATTACATTAATTACATGGTTTCAGTATCACACATAGCACGCCATTCTTCAGTACTACGTAACAACATACATGGTTATACATTCTCTAAGCAGATATAACATATTCTTCCATCCCTACAACAGGTTTGTTGCTGACAGTATTGGAAAGCGTAACATTATCAACTTGACGGCCATGTCATGGAGCACACTGACATGAAGTGTAGTGGGCTAAACTGAATAAATAATTAGAATTAATGAATGAAATGAAGGACTGCAGAAGGATTGTAGGCACATGGATCTTAAAACACAATATTTTCTTTAAATGAGGATCCAGATAGGTATATCAGTGAGTGCAGGTAGTCCAAAACATACATAACGTGCTTTGGGATTTGACATTCAATGGTAAATCAACTCAACGATTGTCAATTTGCTTTAACTATACAGGAGTGAGAGACCATCTTACTGAGAACTTATAACTGCATCCTCTCAAGATAAGATTGATCAAGCTCAGACAAGTATACTTCAAAATCCAAGAACATACAATTCATAGAACTGATTCTTCTAGGTCTTTTCCCCTCAGCTATGTTCACAACTTGGAATCAAGTCTAGTTGAAGACAAATATGTAAGAATTCGGTGGTTTTTGGTTGCAATCCAGTACAAGCTTGGTTTCAGTAGGACTTGTTCATGGCTAACTTCAACTGTGTTTGGACTTTTGACCAGGACTCAAATGCCTATCTAACGGAGCTTAGAAAAATTGCAATCTCAGAATCCTTTAGCCAGCATGGACACTGTCAGTCTTTTTTCGTATCCTCTGAATACACACAGCCCATTCCCAGACTTTTTTTTAAATGAAAGTGGATGTGAATAGAAGTTCACTGCTGTTCTTTGTTTGTTTTTTTAAAGGCCAAATTGAGACCTTACCCAAAACAGCAGAATTATGCTCTCTGGTGATTTCTGGGCTTGAGTTTGAATTTTTGATAGCTTCTTTCCTCCTCTTTCTCTTTTTGTAATTGGGACGTAGAAGATAATCCCAGTTTTCTAACATTCCTGCCGTGATAGTGATACACACACACACACACAGAGAGAGAGAGAGAGAGAGAGACAGGGAATTTTGATAACACTGTCATAACATGGATAGCAGAACTGCATACTTGTATTTGGACATTTACACTCTTGTTTGTCAGATAAAATTTTACAATTGGCATTAAGTCTGGACATGTTAAAGAGTGTTAAGTAATACCTGGCATGCTTTCCAGTTGGCATGGTCCTCTCCCCTTTTATTGCATCCCATTCTTTCTTTTTTTCCTGAAACTGAGCCTCCAGAAAACCACAAAACCAACAGAACCTTCCATGATTTTCTTCTTTGGAGCATTTTTCCCCCGGGGAACTGGTTTTTGGAGTTCCAGACCATCAGTATAATCAAGTTGTTGACCTTGATTGTACGTCTAGATAACATTCTGTTGTTGTTCCTGCTGTTGTTGTAGTAGTAGTTGTTGTAGTTGTAAGTTGTTGTTTTTTCTGTGTGCCTTCAAGTTGCTTCCAATTTACAGCAGCTGTAAGGTGAAACTATCATGTGGTTTTCTGGGGCTAAGAATATGTGATGTGCCCAAGGTCACCCAATGGGTTTCCATGGCTGAGCAGGGAATTGAACCTTGGTCTCCAGGATTGTAGTATAACACTCAAACCACTACATCACACTGGCTGCCTGGTTTTCCACCAGGCCAAAATTGTTAGCCTTCCTTCCATTCTTTTTCTTTGCTCTTGGAAAGGCTCCTTGGAAGCTTATTTGTCTTCTTCTCTGCACCAACTCTCCCGCCTGGAAATGTGGTGTAAGCTCAGATTGTTCCATGTACAGATATTTCCTTCTCATCCGAGTTGACTCTGGAAGAACTTCTCTTTTTTAACCAGCCTGTTCAACATTCCTGTTCAATCCAAGGGAAATGTTATTCTATTCTGGGTGTGATGCCTTCAGTCATACAAAAGAGGTGGTCTCAGTGACCAGACATGAAGACAGAACAAAAATGGAGAGTGTGGCCATTTGTGCCCGGAGGCACCAAGAGGGTAAAGGGTCATTCCAGAGACTTGTCACTCAGGATTGTGGAAGTGAAGATGGGAAGGAGAACCCTTTTGAGTCTGCAGATACTATGATCCAAGTAAGAACAGCAACAGCCCTGCAGTTTATTACACCAGCAGTGCTATAACAGGGTACTTCTAGACTGGTTTAAAGAAGCTTGATTTCTCATGATATAGGCCCTTTGTTTTTGCTGGGTTTTCTGGCTGCTGTTGCTCCATTCATTGGGGTGGATGGTTGGGAGAACGTCTTTATAGTAACTTCTGGGATTGGGACTTTGCCAAAGTCCCCCCCCCAAGTGTGGTTTCATATGATTTGAAGGGCAAATTCCCTTCTTCGCTCCCTTTTGAAAAAGAGGTACGGTGTTCTAATGCAAAAATGCCATTTTGCTCTTTATAAAACAGACAAAGAAAGGAGGAGAAGAAAAGGGAATGTATTGTTCAGATGTGTCTTGGAGTTAAAGCAAAAGCCACTTGAGTGTGGGAGTACAATATTGCAGCTGGAGTCAGGAAGTCTAGGACAGAAAAAAACATTTTTCAGAAATTACAAGGAAAGAAAAAGCACAGAGAGAGAGAAGAAAATGAGAAGGAATCACTACAATAAATATTCCAGCCTCCTGACACTTTTGTCCCATCCTACACAGGTGGGAATCTTGTGACTCTGCAGTTGTTGGACTGCAGCTCCCAGCATGCATCACCATTGGCTATGCTGATTAGGGCTGCTGGGACTTGCACTGCATCAACATCTGAAGGGCTTCGACCTTCCCACCCCGTATTGGAAAAAAACAAACCATAGAACAACGGAATCTACATACAGCCACCTTCGACAGCTACTTCCAGATCTGCACTTTTAAAAATAACACTTGGGTGAAAACAGAAACCCAGTCTCGGGGGCAATCTAAAAACAAATAAGTGTCCCCTAAGTTTTTCACAGTACTAACAAGACATCTTTCTCTTCACTGATGATGGACTCTGGGTTGACTAAAGTTGTGCGAACTAACTTTTCATCTAACCATAATGTCGGGAGGGGGGAAAATGCCAGAAGAAGCCTTTCGATCATGGTTTGCCTGGAGGGATGTCTTAATGCAGTTTGCCGTCGGTGTGTGATGATGCTTCAGGCTCCACGGGCGATAGGGATGTTCAATCTGGACCAAGCAGCCAGATCTCTTCCCTAACGGGCAGAGCCTGGGGCACGATGATGCAAAGCCTTTGCTCACGGCAACCAGACAAGCTCGAGCTTCATGCTGGCGAGTTTTTAGGTGCACAGATGGAGCTATCTTTTACTATGCCCGCCTAAGCTGTTCCCCAGCATGAACACCCAGCAAAAGGCAATTTGGGTAAGCAATCACCTTATCATTCAAGTGGATCACAGACATCATCCGAATAATAAGATGCTAAGGCTCTACATATGGCTTTGGGCACACATGCTGGGGTGTGGGTGGGTGTGCGGAAGTTCAGAGGAGTTTAACAATGTTCACTTTTGGTTAAACCAGGCTATTGCATAAGAGAGTCCTGCAAGAACAATATTCCATGGAGAAATAAAGATAATGACTTACCAGTTAGGTAACAAAGTCCTGTATGGTGCAGTTGTTTATTTATATCATATATCAGGGTACATGGGTCTTGCAGAGTCGTGGAGAGGTCCATAAAAGGGTCCTCATCCCTTACCTAAAATAGAGAATGGAAAAGCAAAAGCAGGAGGGAATATGGAGCTTTCATTAGCTAACTTTTCATCTACCCATAATACTGTAACCGGGTTGGGGGGAGCCAGAAGAAGACTTTCAGTCATGGTTTGCATGGAGGGATGTCTTTGTCTGATCAGACATTCAGAGTATGGCCATTTCCACACTACAGTGTTGCAGTGCTATTATTCTACTTTCAACCTCCTATGGTATCCTGGGACTTGCAGTTTAGAGAGGGGCCTTTAGAATTCTCAGCCGGGGAGCTCTTTGACTTCAGGAAACTACAAACTTCCATAGGAGGTTGAAAGTGGAATAATAGCACAACAACAGTGTAGTGCGGAAATGGCCTATGACTTTAGATTGTTCATCTAGATATATAAATCTTCAGAAATTTTATTCTCACCAGTAAAACATCAACAACAATATTTTAACCATGTTTCTCCTTGCCATCAGAGTTCAGGACTTACTCCATGCAAAATATATATGTGTGTGTGTATGTGTGTAGGTATATGCATGCACTATTGGACAGAAAATGGCATATCATAACTGTCTGCAGAAGGAAATTATTTTCTGCCCAGAAAATGTTGTTTTCTGTGCAGACACACACCAAATAAATAAATAAGTAAATAACCTTGTGCATGTTTCTCACATAAAACCAAACCCTGAACTGCAATGGTTCTAACCTAATCAAGATTTTCTTCATCGTGGTTTCCTGATACTTGAAATCTCAATTTCTCTCTTTCTCTCTCATTTTTTTCCAAATATTTTAAAATATTCTTTCCATCCTCATGTTGACCAAACAGAATCTTCTGCATTTCCTTCTTCAATGGGACCTCAGGTCAGGACTTTTCAGTCTCCTGAAAGGGGAGATAAAAACAGCCAGTTGTAGAAATTGCCTTAACATCTATTGAATGCATTTGTGCAATGTGATTTTTTTCCCCTGAAAAAGTGCATTGAAATTGTGCTTCCTCCTATCACTTGCCCCTGGGGGAGGGGTAGAAACACAGTGAAAGATTTATCTAAGAGACTGGTTAATCATATGAAAGCCAGAAAATACCAGCAGCTGTCTAACAGTAACTCTTCTGCTGATGTGGCTTCTGTCAAGTGTTAATGCAGGTTATATGAGAAGGATTTAGAGCTACATGCTTTTTGCATTAATCTGTAATATTAAATTAGCTGGCAAAATGTTGCCGTCTTGGCAGGCATTCAGAAGCCTGGAAAAGAAAGAGAGAGGAGGAGGGCCAGGTCTTGAATTGCAGAAACGCTGCTGGTCAGGAGTGCCAAAAAAGAGAGAATCTTCTCGTAAGGGCATCTAAAATAAAAGAAGGGGGGAGCAGATTTTTTAAAAATACATACACACACAAAATCTGGGGGAGAGAATGCACAAAGTGACCGGGAACTCTCAGTTGGAGAAATTACTCCCTCTTTCAGAATGAATTCCTGCATTGCCAAGTTAGCAATGATGTGCCTATTCTTCTTTTTTTCCTTGAGGACTTTCCACACTAGCTAATTACAATACTTTGATTCCTCTTGACTGTTATGGTTCTGTTTTATGGAATCCTGGGACTTGTGTTTTAGGGATGAGTATTTAGATTCCTCTGCCAGGAAAATCTAGTGCCCTACCAAAGTGCTCCATATTCCATGAGATGCAGCCCTGGTTAAAATGGAAGTGTAGTGCTTAGTTATTTGGTGTGAAAGGTCCCCTGATCTTGGTCTCCATATACTTTGCCTCTTTCTCCAGATTATCCTTTTGGAAAGATAATTCTAAGCAGTGCTTGCCAAGATTGGCCAGACAAACTTCTCACTCTTTGAACTGGCCTGAGGATAAGGCCTGGAGTCACATTGGCTTTCTTGGGTATGAATCAAAGTACTAGTGCATTATCAGGGCTCAGCGTGGAGACTTGAGGTGCATCAGGATGACATCCACAGTTATAGCACAATGACTCCACTTTAACTTCTGCATCTCCATCTTGTGGAACCTTCGGATTTCTAGTTTGTTAAAGCACTGGAGCACTCCAGTTGAGACTATAGATATCCCTCCCTCCAGGAAAGGGTACCCCCTTAGCAGCAATTTCACAAAAGACTCAGGCAGTTTCCTGGCTTGAATGGTGTCGAATGATCTTTTATCTTTCAGCTGCCTTTCCCAGCCACTGGGATGCCACCAGGTCCTACAAAGGCCTTGCAGCCAAGCAAACACATTAGCCTGTGCAAATTGACTGAAGTGAGAGGAGGAGGCTATCTGTTCTCCCATTTCCTGCCCTCTGAACACTGACTTTGACTTGTGACCCTGCCTGCTTCTGACCTTATATTTGCTTCTGTCCTCTCTGTCCCCTGTGTCTGCCCTGAACCTTGACTTTTTGCCCAGCCCCTTGGCTTCTGTATTTTTCTCTGGTCTGGTAGTTGACCTCCTGCCCATCTGTGATGTTCTTGCTTGTTCTTCTGTTGCTTCCCCACTTGTGCTTAAACCGATTGTAGAATCTTGGACCCTTTCTGTAGCTTACCTTATTCCAGAAACATCCAGTGCAGGTTCTGGCATTGTTTCCACACCAGCTGCCTTCACAGATGGAGGAAACATGATGGTGCCACTTCTTCCTTCTGCAGCACAGCCAGGTATTGTCCTAGGCTGTGCTGGGGCAGAAAGTGCAGCCATTGTGCTTCCAGGACCTCTGTGCACCAGATAAGTATGGGTGGACGTCAGGAGGGCTGCGTGATCACCGGTCCCTGACGTCAATGATTTGCAATGTGATTGTGCCACGTGGGGATGGGAGAAGGACAGGACCTGGATGACATTATGAAGAACCGTCATCTGGATCCTGTCCTTTTCCCATCCCCAGTGTGGGATGACAATATCCTGCAGAAAGGGTATTAGAATTGGAAGAGGATGCACAGGCCACTTAGACCAACTGCCTGCCTGCAGAAAAACACAGTTACAGAAGTCCAGAAATATGCCTATCTAAACCTCGGTGAAAGACCTGCAGACGAGGAGAGGAAGACTATGCCACTATTGAAATACCCAAATATATTCCTGCTCATAGCATGCCGGATAGAAGGTCGGTCTGCCATGTATGCAGGCTTTGTAATAACAGCAGCAAGATTCAGAATGTCTCTGTCCAAGAGTTACATGCTGTAGACAAGATGTTCACTTAATTCATAGACTTAAACAAATCTGCATGCACCATTGATTCCAGACATTTATTAACACAATAAATGTTGGTGTGGAGGAAAGAAATAGCCAGTTTGAACAGATTTGCATTCAAGGATATGTGCATACTTTTTTTTTTTTTTTTAAAGTGAGAGACAAAATACTGAATGTGTTCTGGAAGAAAAAAATTGGCATGAGAAGCAAGGAGCATGAAAGTGCCTGAAATACTGCCAATATTTAATTAGTATATACTGCTTTTTATATAGTAAGTGACCTCTCTCCCCTCCCACTCTCCATGCCTGTCTTCCATAATATGTGATTCTGTTTCTGCGTGTCTAGAATGCAAGTCTGATGGTCTCATAACTAGAAAGCTGAAAAATTAAAAATTAAAACTAGATCAAAAAGCAGCAGCAAGGAAAGTGAAACCTACTGGCTTCATTTAGTCCCATTTTATTCTTGGGCCCACCACCCATTTTGAGGCCAAAAAATGACCCTCAAAGCTCAACTGCAACTTCTGGAGAGCTCTCTAGGAAAATAGAAAAGGCTTTATGAATAGGGTTGGAAAAAATATTTGGAAATATTTAAGGGAAAAAAATTGAATAAGTTTTTTTTAAAAAAAAATTGTTGAGAAACCCTATCACAGAGAATCCTAGATGGGTGAGGATTTTCACAGTTTAGACAAGTAATAAATTCCAAACTTCTAACATCTCTGTGACATACCCAAGATCACATTCCCATAATTCTCAGTTAGAGAATTTAGCCCCCAATGTGACACAAATTAGGAGCTGCAGTGGGTCAAAGGACTCACAATAGATCTGTAAAGGTGCCTCTGAATGCTCACCTCGATTGTCACTAGTTGCAAAATTTCCCAAACATCCCTGCTTAATCAACATCTTCTTTGCATGTTATTTCCACCAGCTATCATTATTGCATGGGTGTTGGGGGGGGGGGCGAATGCAACAAGTCCAATGTGTGAGTAGGTAAAGATTTGTTTGTCAGCCCAGAAGCAATCCAACACCGTGCAGATAAGCGCACGTGAGATGCCTTCTTGGAAAAGAAAAGCTGGTAATGGAGCAGATCAATAATTGTCACTAAAGCTGGTAATGGAGCAGATTTAGTAATTTTTTTTCACTAAATTTATTATTGAAGGAATCAATAAGTGATTTTAACAGTATTCTTCCTTCTGCAAGAAAGGGTCTGAAAAACCGTAGTTTCTGAAGTCTATTCACAATTCGGGACTTATTTCAGGCAAAATTTGCGCATGGTTGTTTTGCGCAGAAGCACTATTTTCTTTGCAGGAAATGCTGTTGTTCTGTGCAAAACAACAATGCATGAATTTGGATTCAAAATGCAGGAAGGGAGTTTTCACTTAAACATCCAGAGGGACTTGCCATTGGTAAGTGGTGTTCGACAGTGGAATATGCTCCCCCGGAGTTTGGTAGAGTCATGTTCTTTGTTGGTGTTTAAACAGAGGCTGGATGACCATCTGTCAGGAATGCTCTGATGGTATCTTCCTGCATGGCAGGAGGGGGTTGGACTGGATGGCCCCTGTGGGTTCTTCCAACTCTAACATTCTATGATTCTATGAATTTGACAAAGATTTAGTGCCAAACTCTAAGAATGCTCATCAGTCTAGGATTCCATCGGTCAACATCTTTTGACACTCGAGACAAATGGTCAGAAATCTTTATCACCTTGTCAGCTGTGTAAATACTTTCCTTAGGCAGCTAAATAGTGTCTTCCATCCCACTCACCCCCATCCTCATTCACCAGACGCCTCCCATGGTGAACGGCAGGGCCCTGTTCCCCATTGGGAAGCAGCTGACTGATGTTTCCATTCTCATCATAAGTGACTTCTGGTGTGACAACCAGAAACAGGGTCACTGTTGCAATTCTCCCTTACACCAAAGATTGCTCATGAGAGGGGAGTGGGAGCATCAGTCAACTGCTTCACAATTGACAGGGTAACAAACCCATGGCTTGCAGCATCTCCTGCCTGGCAAGTGAGGATTGGGAGACTTTCATGCCCCCTGTAAATTTCCCTAAACTAGTGAGCATGTAGGGACTGTGAATACACATAGTCACAAATGCCTAACTCTTGGTTACACATTAGTAACTGCCTTGGTGAAATCTGGCCCATGATTTTTGGACCATTTTTGAATGTTCTTTCCATCCCTGGTATCAAACAATGGACCCAATTGGAAACACCATTTATGTCTACATGGGCAGCACACCCCACTCCTACCTCTGCCCCCCTCATCTTGTTATCTTCAATGATCTCTATCTGGGTGCAGCTACCTGGGTTACAAGTGTTTTACCAAAGCTCAGTTCCATGCAAGTCAGGATGGATGTTGCTAAACCTGAGCTGCTAGAAAGCTCCAAGCCAATGTCTAAAAAAACAGGCATTCAAAGCCACCCGTTATCGTGAGTTGCTAAATGATCAAATCAATGTGTGCAAAGAGGTCCTAATTGCTTCTTTGGATACAATATCATTTTCTTAAAGCCTGAAAACCTTACAAAATAGATTGCCTGGGTGTGTATATGTGTGTTTAACTATTGCATAAGCAGTTTTTTTTTTCTTTTTTGTTGGGGATGAACTACTGGGATGTTGGAAATGTCCTCCAGGATGAACAGATTTGAGCCTTTGGAGTATCCTGAAGTGGGGAAGTATATTGATTGCACCCGCAGGATCAGGTCTAGGGTTTCTTTCCTTAGCAATTGTTTAACAAACTTGCAACCTTGGGTGCACTTTGTTAACTTCATATTTTTCCCGACCCTATCCGTCTTCTGTCTTCCACCTGGGAATTCTACACAATTTATCCTGGATGAATTTTTAAAATTGCATGTTTTTCAGCTCTTCAACAGTCATTAATGTACTTAACTCCTCCTGTTATAAATCAACATGAAGAATTAACAGCTTTATAGAAAGTAAAATCAGAGAAACATCTGATTACTTGAGCCTCCGGAGAGAAATCAGATGAATTGTTTTGCTGAAGTATCTATGGATACAAAGAAACTTCTCAATGCATGTGACAAAGTGGTTGTGGTGTCTCCTGAGATACAGAATAAATGGCTTGTATAGTAACTACAGTGTACAGAGTGTTCAAACTAAGTATACTTTTAGGAGGTTTGTTTTCTTAAGCTTTCTGGGAGCTACACCCTTGATCCAGGAGATGGGAAGCTTTCAATGGTTGTTGAACGTTACAGGAGAAGCATTGTAACCAGAAATACTTTTCTTGGGAGAGGGAAGAAATATCTGTAGCTATAGTATTATATAGGGAGCAAAGAAAGGAAATCAAACAGGAAATAAATAGAATATTGGGCAGGGGGGGAAATTTAGAAGTAAATAAGGAAATATGTCTAACCTTAAATGGTAAAAACTTAGGCCATTTCTGCACTACCCTGTTATAGTGCTATGATTCCACTTACAACATCCAACGGAGTCTTGGGGTTTGTGGTTTAGGGAGGGGCATCTAGAATTCTTAGTCCGAGAGCTCTTTGCTCTCAGGAAACTACAAACCCCAGAATTCCATAGGATGTTGAAAGTGGAAGAGTGGTGCTATAACAGTCTATTGCGGGAATTGCTTTACTCTGTGCAACATTCACAAGTGGTTGTTTTGCACAGGAAGTAACATTTTTTTCCTACACAGGAAACAACATTTTCATGTTCAGAAAATAGTATCTCCATGCAGGAAAACCATGCAAACTACATGGTTTCAAAGACTTTCTTGCACTGGGATGAAAATTGCCCAGACTGCTCATTCCTTCCTTGGAGAAGAAAAATCAGGGAATACTTACATCCATACGAAATGTCCAACTTGCTTCTCCGGAGACATCCAAGGGAAGACAGTGATTCATTCCTCAGAAATCTGTACACTTGCCAAATTTGGAAAGTATGTCAGAGGAAGAAAAAGTTTCATGAATTTATTTAATTATTTATAGCCTAAGATTAAAAAGCATGTTTGGTTTTAAAAATCTACAGAAGCGCATCAAAATGTGAACAGTAAATGCATGCATGCATGCAGTAAAAACAAATAAAATGAATACAACTTTAAAAAGTGAGCATATTGACACGTATAGGCAAAATGTCGCACAATCTAACACAGGTTGAAGATGATAACAAGAATACCAGTGAGGAAATTAGAAGAAGACTGACGGATTTCTATATGTCACTTCTTTAGGAAGATGCCGTAACCCTGGTGGCTAACTCCATAGGTTCTTGGTTATAGCTCCAGCACCTTCTTTCAAAATCTGAATCAGAGAGCTTATTGATGCAACCATTGCGTCTACTTTGCTCAAAGGACTTCTAAATGCATGTTGATTTGTAACCTTGACATTTATTAAACCGCTAGGACATTGATCCAACATTTCCCGGGTAGCTATTGATGATTTTGCTTATGGTTCGAATAAAACAACAACTTGAGTAGTAGCACTTAAAATCCTTAATATTTCATTCAACATGGACCCAAAATAACTTCTTCTCCGCACAAGAACCTAGGTTTTTTAATTAGTTGCAAATATACTAAAAAATGTCCACTATGTCAACCTAGGGATAAATATCGAGTCTGTTTTAAATCATGTCATAAAGGGCTATTCTAGACCAAAAAAATAATAATAGTAATACCACCAAAGTGTTTGTTCCGGAGAGACCCAAAGTCATTGATAGACTAGGTCGAAAATGGTACTGTGGTCTTCCTTTTGGTCCCTCTTAACAAGCCCACCAAGTTTGGCATCTCTGTGATCAAGCATGTGGATTTCTACAGCATAACAGATCGGCAAACCCTTTGCAATATAGATTTGCAAGACCAAATTGCATAAAATGTGAGATTACTGGAAAAGAACAGGGCAACAGAATATTCTATCATACTCCCCCCTCCCATTTTTTCCCATTATTTCCTTTTTTATAAAGCAATTTAACTTACAGCACTAGAAACAGCTCGTGCCGCTGTGAACAATTCAGTTTTGCCCATAAATTAACATTTCTATTAAATGAAATAATACCAAAGGTATGTGTGTGTGAGTCAGTGTACATTGTATTATATATAATTTTACTTTTAACTCCCCTAAGTGTTGAATTAAGTGCTTAGGAGCTTGCTGCCCTTAAGTCCATAAGCAAACTATTAGTTGGAGCCGTAGTTTAATAAGGTTAAGGGCCTCTGTGTTTTATCATCTCAAATTATTTTTACTATGCCTACTTCCTCCTGCTCCAGCACCCTTGACTAAGATGCATGGCGCTATTGTCACTCCGAGCATAGTGGCTTTTCATCTTATGATTTATGAGCAAAGCAATTCATTATGCAATTTTAAAAGTGGAGAAACTTTGCAAAGCAACTCGATGGCCCAAAGGAAATTTGTCAGAATTGTTCAGAAGGAATCGGAGAATCAGAGAGTAGGAAGGGAACGCAGGGACCATGGAGTCAAGCCACCTGCCATGCATGAGTATGCAAGAAAAAATGGAGGGTCCATCATCAGCCCCAAGATTTCTCCTATTCCATACCATAGGTCCATAATCCTCATTCCAAGTATCCAAGGCCCTCCCAAAAGAGAACTTGATGAACTAGCTTGCCTTGGAACATCTCTTCAATGAGCTTTAATAATTAAAAGGATTGCTGTACTGTAATTATTCTGACAATGTATGGAGATTTTGGCCAAGAATACTTGTCCAGTAAGGTGTCACAGAAAGGCCATGGGAGAAGCAAGCAATATCTTATGTTGTTTTTATTTGTCTGTAGAATTTGTGTGATTTCTCTCCTACAAGGAGACAAATCTGATACAAAAGTTCTACACTGTCCTCCTTTGGGTTTTTTTTTCCCAGTACTCCCTATTTTCCCCGGAGATCCAGGAGCATGCAGCCTTTGCATACTTTTACTCACTGACTGTGAGTTTTCGTATTTGTAGACTTTCAGTTTGGTAGGTTTTATCACATCTGTTCTCTTCCTGCATGTCTTGCATTCAGCCATTTGCTACCTCTCTCTCTCTCTTTCACTTAGACCAAATAACTTGTAAGTAAAACTGTTTCTTAATTTATTTTAGGAAGAAAACTAAGTTTGTTTCTTTTCTCTGCTAGATCTTGTGGAAGAGTGGGCATGGGGCTGATTGTTGTTCAGGTTCTTCCTTGCCTGTTTTTTTGATCTCTCAGCTTGAAAGATCCAATACTCTCTCATCCCACCATTCATCCTGAATGTCCTAGCTTAATGGTGGCATTGGTAGAAACCATGATTATAATTTTGGTTCCCTTAGGTTAGCCTTTCACTCTCCTTTAGATATTTAAATTATCTAATGTTTGATGGAGAAATAACAGCAAAAGAACCAGCAGAGAAAACAAATATATATTCATAGCTTTGCTATTTCTGGCTCACTCTTGTAGTGTCTATGTGCAATTTATGGTTCTTTAACTGAAATTTGAGTTTACTACATCATCCTACAGGAGGAGGTGATCTCTCAAGTACCCTGGTCCAGGACATTTAGAGCTTCTAAAGTAATCACCAACCATGTTTTTGGAACTTGGTGTCTGGAACAGAACTGACAAGCAGTGGGAGACATTTCAGAATAGATCCATGGTTGCATGGATGCACAGAGAAGCTGTGGAAGGATGCTTAGGTAGCAGAGATTGAGTCCAGTGCCAGAGATCCGTGGTCCATCAACAAATGTAATCAGGCCTAGTAATACTGAAAATACTCACCCTTTTCCTTGTTTGTTTCTCTCTTTCCCCCAAACAGGGCTCATCTGCTTCTAATATTGTCATGATCAGTAAAAAGTTAGTGGATGCAACTTTTGGAAAAGGTCCACTTGAAAAGCAGCTTGGAGTTGTGAAGTCCTGGAACAGACACACACCCTCTCTGTCTCTGACTGTCTCTTTCTCTCTCTATCTCAATGCTGGTAGTTGCTCATCAAGAAAATGATAAATGATGCAGATGATGGTGGTGGTGATGACGATGATGATGTCATCATTGTATGATGTATGGTGGCATTTGGTTTGTTTGCATTATATTAACAGGCATTATAATTCCATCTCAGGACCTGCAGAAGATATTGGTTTGTTTAGTCCCAACTAGAGTAGTCTAGAGGTATAAAGCTTTATAAACTGATTCTTGCCGGTGATTGCCATGTTACAATTTTTCTCTCTGCTGTATGAAAGCCATCAAAACTGTGCAATTTTAAAGACTGTTCACACTTACCAGTGTAAAAAGTTTATTTCTCTCCATATGTGCAGAAAACAGCATTTTAAGGACCTAGTTCAAGTCTTCCAAATTCAGACAAAGTGAATCCATCTATAACGCAGCTTTTGTATTTTCCTCTTCCCTTCACCTTTTCTCCCCTAGCACCATTGTCTTGTTTCTTTGCATGTCCAAAGTGAGATAGCTTCAGCCTAGTCTTCTTGGCCACTGATTAGAGTTCGACTTAAGTTATTTTGGCTTCAAGTGAGAGGTAAATTGTGGGCATGTTTTTTGTTTGGTTGCCACCATGCTGCAAGAATGAATAGTGCGGTGACAATTTAAAGAGCAACAAGGAACAGCAATGCCCATAAAAATGGGCAGAGGCTAAAGATTTCCTCCTTATTTTAGAATCATTGTCATATAAAGCAAGTCACTGTGAAATAGTTCATGGTTTTTCTATCTTATAGCAATGTTTCCTAATTCAAAAGATTCAAATCGATGCATTATCCCACCTCATGTTGGGCACACATTTTTAAATAGCAGTTGCCAATAGAAACTCCACCTTCTAAGGAAGGTGTGTGTTTTGTGTGAGGATAAGCAAAGTAATATTCAGGGATCCCATAACTATTTCTAAGCTGGGGTGGGGCATTAGCAGGCAGGCTGTTTGCAGTTTTGCTTGTTTCCACATACTTGCAAGGGGAGAGCAAATTACTTTTGCATTCCAGTTTCAGTGAAACATCCCTAAATATGAAGTCTTCTCACAGGTACAACATGTACTTAGAAATTCCTCTACATCTGTCCAGTACTTCTTCTAGGTAAATTTATTTAGGATAGATTACAGCTTATTATTATTATTATTATTATTATTATTATTATTATTATTATTATTATTCCTGTGAATGACCAATGCAATGGCTCTCTTAATATTGACCATTTAGTAATGATGCTTGAGGAGGCGCAGCCACACAGGATTCCCATTTTGTCAAATTATTTCAGGAAAGATAAGCTCCCCCATCCCAATCTTGGAGGGGTTGAGTCTTCTCCCTTCAATACCCCAGGGGTTCACATTGATATTTAACCATATGGAATACATTTACAAGGTGTCCTGGAAATGTCAAGCAAGATGGTAATGTTACCTGTGGATCAGGCCATGGGTTAACGGTTTTTGCTAACAATTAAATCTGTGTAAAGGCCAGACTCTTCCCAGTGAATGGAGCTTGATGAAAGGAATTCAATTTTGAACCTGTAAGTGAAATCCGATACCATTGATTCGCTGACTAAGAAGTGCGGCGACGTTTATTTCATTGCGTTCCTCTATAGATGGCTTTGTTCAGCTTCATTTGAATAATGCTCAAGCAAATGGAGCCCTGGGAATTTAACGAGCAGAGGGAAATGTGTCGTTCACCTCCATAGTTCTGTTCAGTTTCTGGAAGCATTGAAGAGAAGAGATTGCTATTGAAGCCTACCAGTGGAAATATGGATTTCTGTATGCAGAGAGTGGTTCTGTAGGAAAGGTGAGAAGGTCAGATTCTTCAGTGGGATCTCTTAAAGGGTACAAAATGGTAATCAGCCATTAGAACCCTCCCTTCCGTTAGCTGGGGGGGGAGTCACCTCAGACAGAAGATGCTGAGACTGAGCAACTACGTGTTGGAGGAGAAAGATAAATGCTGCATGGACTCCCTCTGATAAGCTAACTTGCTGCCTTTGGGTCCCATGGACCATTAACAATGTTGGAGAAAGAAAGTTTCACTTGTTGGTCTAGATGATTTTTGCACATGGAATGGGAGGACATCTCTCTTCTGTTCTCTGCCCTCTAACTCGGACAACTAAATGTCTTTGGGCTGTCACTGACAATGGATCTGTAATCAGTGGTTGTGCAAATATATGCAGATCTGCCTCAGTTAACAAAGTAGATGTGTCCCTGGGCATTACTTCTTCAACAGAAAATTCCATACCAGAGATAGAAATAATATTGTGGCCCCTTCCAGCTCGAAGGTACAATGATTTTAACAGCTCTGGGTGCTTAACAGTCTTGCAAAGTGTCTGTGGGGGGGGAATGAACAGGGGCTCAGGGCCAGTTCTCCCCATTCCCCCGTGGGCCCCCCACAGGAAGTCCAAATACCTTTCTTTTACCCTGCAGTCCCTCTCAAAATAGTGACACGAAGTGGCATTGTGTCACTGCCTGTCTCTGTTTTGAGGGGGCCTGCAGAAAAAAACAAAAGGTATTTGGCAGTAGGATGGAGTTCTTGGATGCTGATGGGGTGCGTGTGAAGATGTTCTGAGGGCTTTCAGCCTGTTTGAGAAGCGAACATTGGCCCTTTCTGTACCCTTCCTGATCCTGGCAGTGTCCAACGGGGATCTCAGTTGAAGTTCTCCTGGAAGGGGAGCATGACAGGAGCATTCCCCTCTGTACTACTTGCCTGAAGGTATGCAGGAGGCATGATGGCCACACCTCTTGCTTCTGCAGCACAGCCAGGCACTATCTAATGCTGCGCAGGAGCAGGAAGTGCAGCCATTGCATTTCCTGACCCTCTGTAGCTCAGGTAACTCAGGTCAGGTGAGTGGCTGGAGGGCGATGCGATCACCAGTCATTGACAGGAAAGCCTGTCAATGATTTGTTGCATGATCACACTGCCTGGGGACAGGAGAGGGGCGGGACCCAGATAACATCATACAGAACCATTGTCCAGGTCGCGTTCTTCTCCCGTCCTCAAGGCAGGATGTCGATGTCCTGCAGAAAGGGCTGTTGTCTCAAAGTTTCACTTTTTAAAAAATGCAAGGGCTTGTGGAGGCTTTGTGGACCCAATGGAGACTTCCGGGGCCCCAACACTGGGCCTACAGGTGGCAGTATGACCGTCCCCATTGTCAAAGATATTATCATGCTCATAATAAAATAATATTTTACCTATTGGAAGGTTGGGTTAACAGTTAACAGTTTTCAGAGTCATATAAGGGAGCTTGCTATAGATATGCTGGTATGAACCAACCGTGTTTTACTCATTTTGCTGCATTGCAAGCAGTGATCAGTCAGTCTGCTATCTATCTATCTATCTATCTATCTATCTATCTATCTATCCATCCATCTATCCATCTCTCTCTCTCTCTCTCTCTCTGTCTATTTTCTGTCTTACTACCTTTCCCAGGTAACTGGATAAGGGCAGAGAGTAACCCAAAAGTATGTAATACAGAGAAAGTTTAGAGTAAGTGCAAGTTTTTGGTTTTGTTTTTTTAAAAGAGACAACTCCGTTAAATTCATCTGGAAAGGAGCAATTACAAACATATGTCATCCATCATTACAGCAGAGAACAGGAGACAGAATTATTCATTATATGGTTTCAGAGTGCCCTAAATTGGAGAATGAGATTATCAGGAGTGCATGATTTCCCCAGATTGCTACTTAATAGTGACTGGGGAGGGGTGTGTGTGCGTGACTCATGTGTGCAAGGGAAACATTGCCAATGAACAACCGCGGTTGGCTTGCAAGGGAATGCGGAGCCCTCAGGGTGTTCATTTCTGAGGCTGGTTAATTGTGTGTCTGTCGCCTTAATATAAATACCCTGGGTCTGTACTGTTGGGGTGCTGGCACTATTTGCAAATTGAACTTTCATACTTTTCAAGTTATGGGGTGATTTCTTTTCATTGTTTGTTTGCAATCTCCGCTAACAAATGTTCATAATTATTCTTTCTTGTTCTTCTGGGGGAAAAAAAAAATCTAATTTTGAATAGGCAGCCCAATAATACTGGTCTGCCTATTCAGATCTTCTTTTTTTCCTTTTAAAGTAATTTATTTATTAGTTTTAAAACAAACAATCAAATTTGCAATTAGAGTCAGAGTTACCATGAAAGAAATATACATTCAAATAGGAAAAAAAAAGAACTAAAAGTATAACTAAAGCATAACACTAACGCACTAAGCTAAAACATTAAGCACTAACTAATTAAAACACTAAACATTAACTTACCAAAATGCAAAAGTGCTCTGACTCCCCAAGCAAAACTGTAATGAAAAGATTAAAAAAAATTAAAAAACAATTCTACCATTTCATATCTGATTAAATAATTCTACTAGAATTACTAGTAACCATAGCTGCACATTATTGAATCGTTAGATTTCCTATTGCCCAAAAGTTCATAAATGGTTCCTGGTCTTTAAAAAAAACTCTTCAGTTGGCTTATGCTGTAAAACTGATGTTAGTTTGACAATTTGGGCTAACTCAGCAACCTCACAATATTTCAGTTCTGATTAACTGGGAGCTGACCAGCTTAGCTCCTTGAATAGCAATTTCAAAGTTCCGGAATGGATTCGCTGCTCCACTGACATGGAAGCCACCAGCCTCCACTGGAAGGCATGAAGAATCAAATAGGGGTACTCCCTAAAGTGATCACTCCAACTACCTCTTTTTCCCCCAAAGTAGGGTTTAAATACAGCTACATCTCCATTAAACTAGTCCCAATCGGGTATTGAGCCAGGGAAGGATGAGTGACCATTTAGTTTCAGATAACTTCTGATAAGCCTTTGCCAACATTTGCAAAATTCTTCATATTTGCATTAGGAGAAAAAGAAAGTTTACCAAAGAAAAAAGTGCAGGGAGGGGAAATGAAATTGGATTTTCCCATTTGGGCAGAAGACTTTGAGTACTCAAACTTTTTTAAAAAAATATGAGGATAGATTCCATGTGCATCAAACACTGTCAGTGATGAACTGTGGTTGCCTCCTCTTTTATGTGAGATATATCTTTTTCAGCTACATGGCAAGCAGGAACATGGTCTTCTCCAAGGTGGGAACAGGTGTAGTATATGTGGATGATGAGGGGGTTATATGTTCAGTTTTAATAAGACTTCATTTGCAAATGTCTTCCTATTGAATATGGGAAACGGTAAGATAGACATTCCCTGTTCCAACCATTGAGCAACTTCCTCCTCCACAACCACCACTGTTCCACTACTTCCATATCTCCAACCTTCTCCACTACCACTTTCTTCTTCTCCTGCTTAAATCAGGCCCGATAAATATAACCCAGGGTGGGACAAATGGAGCAGCAGTGCCTGAGGAAGCAGTGGATGATACTCCAAGAATCCTTTCTCATATGAAGGAAACACTGACACTATACACTTCTTGAGTCCATTTCTACTCAGCTTTCCCCACTGGGAAGAGTGTTCAAACAACATCATTTTTCTACCTAAGATGCTAAGACAAGTATCTTGACATCCCTTCAGTGGACAGAAAGTGAAAGCTGGAATATGGAGGGTGAGCTGCTGGGCCAAGACATGATGGAGCTGTTTTTGGCTGCTATTTTGTCCTGCAGAGACCACTGCAGTAGCAGTTAATATGGAAGGAGGGCCTCTCACTAGCCAATGGAACAAAACATAATGGGGTTGTTTCTGGCTGCTCTTTTGTGACTCAGGCCATTTTCACACCACACTGTTATAGTGCTATTATTCCATTTTCAAAGTCCTATGGAATCCTGGGGCTTGCAGTTTAGGGAGAGGCCAATTCCCCCCACAACTGCAAACCCCAGGATTCCATAGGATGCTAAAAGTGGAATAATAGCATTATAACAGTCTAGTGCAAAAATGGCTTCAACCAGGGCAGTGACATCTGAAACATGAAAGAAAGATGTCTCACCAGCTTCTCTGGACCGAGACACTTAAAATAAGAAAAGAATGGACCAAAGTTAAGTCCTATGATGAGGCATGAAGGCTGATCATATCTCAAATTATATATAGCTGTGGCCTATAAATATTGTTTTGAGGAGCACATGACTAGCCATGGGGAAGGACAGTTCTATGACCCCTCCTCCCCCCGCAATAAAGGACCATTGGCCGAAGATTATGCTCACACACCCCATAAAACTGCAGCTCAAATATTTGTAGGCTAGAAATTGTGCTACCTCTTGTATTTTGGGCAGCAACGTTATATAAGGATGTAATAACAGAGAATTAACAACCTAAAGTATGGAATTCCTGTTTCCCCATAATTCTTCATCCTCGTAGGCAAAATGGGCTCTGTCTAGGGGAAGGAAGTTGAAATATTTTGGCCCAAACTGCAAGCAATTCAATCACAGGTTGAATTTCTTTCTCCAAACCGGTGTTCTCATCCCATTCTATTAAATTCAGTGTTGAGAAATGTACAGTATTAAAGTGAAAGATTATGCTTCTGTAACCGAGGAGTCTGAATGTGAGTCTTGAGACCCAAAATGAGAAAATAGAAGTAAAAGAAATTCCAGCCTTTTGTAGCATCCACGTTTGGGGTGGGGTGGAGTCACCTAGTAAAAGTGTTTGGCTTTACAATGTCAAAAAGAAAATGGATCTTCTGGTTTTGCTAGCACACAACATAACACTGAGCTACAGAGTTCTTAGCAGGTCATTACTATTGCTTTGATTGGATTCAAAGAGGGACTGGTCATTTTCAGGAAGATTCGTTTTCCCATTGGGTATTAACGTTGATAGCTAAATTAAATATATGTACTTGGCAGAAGTATCTCTCTGAATCTCAGATGGTGTATGAAAATAGAACAGATGTTTTGCTTCATACAGTCCTTGACCCAAGGCACCTTGGGTCTTAGTTATAGGACTAAGGTATGATATTATGTTCATACATCCATAGATCCCTACATAATCTGCTTTTGGCATGCCATCCTAGTGAAAATCAAAGTTAACCATGGTCCAGGTCAAGGACTAAGGGCATCAGTCATGAACAGTTGTCATCAACTGTCATGAACTCTTGTTGTTAACTGTTAACTTCAAGTCAATTCTGACTTTCGGTGACCTTTTCTTGGCATTTTGCGCCAAGATTTATTAATAGGAGGCTGACTTCACACTTTCCTCTGAGGCCAAGAGAGTATGACTTGCCCGATGTTGCTCAATAGCTTTCCTTACCTGAGTGGGAATTTAAATTCTGGTCTCATGGAGTCCTAGTCCAACATTCAAAACACTATACAATATTGGGTCTCCATATATAGTAATCAGAGAAGAAAAGTGGTCAAGACAGGTCCTTTAGGACTTAAGGCTGTTCTCAGCAAATTGATGTCCCTTTTCAATGTGCAGTTGGTACAAAATGAGCACTTATGTAGTTCTTCAGTCTCCAACTCCTTAAAGAGCAATGCTCTTGCATGAACCCCAGCACTCTGTCACCTCTGCTAGCTTTTACTGGGCATTCTGCCTGAAGTTGTTCACACGTTCAGAGATAACAGGAGGTCCTTAGGTGAAAAGATACTGATATCTTGATAAAATCGAGCTATAGGTCCTGGGTGTCCTTGCTGAGGAGTCTTGAGTTTCAAAAGACCATGATTGCTGGACTCAGGATGAGTGATATCAAAATCCAGATATGGTACTTGGGTAGGTTGTGCTAACAGAAGACATTTTGCTCAGTTTTTGTTTTAAAGTAAAGCTATTTAATTCATACCTCCCAAATCGACACAGGAGTAGAAATAAATTCATCCGTCAGTACTGATAACACTCTGATCTTTTTCAGTGAAGTTTGTTTTTGCTAAAACAATTGTGGAAAAAATGTACACTAGTAAAGTAGAGGAGGAAAAAGAGGGACCCTTGAAGAAATCAATCAATTTGATAGATTCCACTGGTTCATTTTCTCCAAGTCAATGCTTGAAGCCTGGGTCATGGCATCTGGCTTGTCACTATTGGAATATCCTGGACAAAGTGACCTTTGATCTTGCCAGGAGTTCTGTTGACCACTTAAAGTATTTTGGCATTAAATTTGATTTGAGAATGTTCTTTTTATAAGTCTTGGACTCACCAGCAGGATCCAGGTAGATGCACATAACCATCCCCAAACAAGAGAGGTGGTGGCAGTAATATTCACCACCATGCTAAAAGACCTTTAATTAACCCATTTGTAAATAAATATCTAAGGATCTTCTTAGGTCACCAGGTGGAATGGTTGTGATAGCTACCTCAGGGGGCAGAATGATGGACAGGGTAATTTTGAACGTGTTTAGCCTTAGTAGCTAAACCAAGTCATCCATATGCAAGATTTAAAAGGTCTTTGTCCAAACTTAGAATGCAACCTACATTTGACTATGTAAATCTTGAGTTGATACATCATTGTGCACTAAACAAGAGAAGTTGAGTGCAAGCAAGTGACATGGCAGGTAGAAAGAACCTCCTGATGGTAAGAGCAGTTGGGTAGTGGAATATGCTGCTGTCTCAATGGAGGGTGGTGGAATCTTCTTCTTTGGAGGTTTTTAAGCAGAGGCTGGATGGCCATCTGTTGGGAAGGCTTTGATGGTGTGTTCCTGTATGGCAGAAGGGGGTTGGACTGGATGGCCCTTGTGGTCTCTTCCAACTCTACGTTCCTATAATTCAAGGAGGAATTGGACTTGGAGAAACCTTGTGCATGTTTGTGAGTGCTTTTTTGCATATTCTTTAAAAACATGCAGTCTTAGAAAATGTGGTAACTATTGCATTGTTTTCAAAGGAGAAGCATTGGACTGGTTGCTTGTTCCTTTGTGATCCACTAGCCTGTAATTGTGCCAGCCTGTTTTTGTGCTTCCTCTATCTGTATGCTAAGTTTCAGGAGAAAAACATTAGCAAAAAGCACCCAGTTTTGTGCAGAGATTGGACTAGTATAAAAAGTATATTTTGCATAAATGAAAGAGACCATAAATGAAAGAGACAGCTACAGTTTTCCTTTTTAGGGGTACAACCTCACCATGGCAAGAGTCATCGAGCCAGGTTTGGCTGTATTCTCAGAAAGTTTACAATTTCTTCCCATTTCTAGTGCTGAGGAATGCTCCCTAAACCAAATGGTTTCATCTCCCTGTCATTTTAGCATCTCTGAGCATTTGTCCAGTTTGTTCTTCATCTATTCATTGCCTTTATGCCCTTTCTTCCATGATGGAATACATACTAGGATAGAAAGGGTACCTATCGTGTCTCACTTCTAGACATTGATCACATCCACAGTTGCTTAGTTTCATGGAAACTTCACCAAAAGAGGCCTCATGGCATAGAAAACAGATCTTGAATGGTCCAACTAGGTTTCACTGAAGAACTGAAAAGCTGGACATGAAGACAATAGTATTTCTCACATTTCCTCTCTAGAAAGAGACATTTAGACCTCTGGAGGTAACATATGACCAACATTTATCACTAGTAAGTGTTGCAAGATTTTTCGTTTTGGCTGCAGCCTCATGTACTTTCTACACATCCTGGGGCAGATGTTCCAAGATGTTCAGAATTGACCAAGATTAATAGATCATAGCATTCATCATTCCTATGTGACATTTCTATAGAAACAACTCTCCTTCTCCAAGCTGTTTTGGAGATAAAGCTATCTATCCATACTGATTCGATACCTGTTTTCCAGAAAATGATCTGTGCTATTATTTATGCATGATGTACTAAAACATAACTCTGTGGCCAGATGTCATGACCAGGAGACAAGGCCAGGGGGTGAGTTCTGCATGTACGAATGTCAACGAAGATGTCAGAGTTTGGCAGAAAGAAAGCAATGGGCGAAAAAGCTCAGAATAAAAAAGCCAAACGTGACTCTGAATTATATAAATAATGTTTTAAAAGATACAGGAGTTAATTTGGACGGTTCATTTAGAAGAGACAGGATAAGGACCTGTGGTCCTCTAAATGGTATTGGAGTCCAAATCTCCCTGGTCCAGTTAGCTGGGCTGCTGCCAGGGATAATGGAGCCCAACAAGGTCTGGAGGAACACAGATCCCATATTTCACATCTGATACAGAATCAATTGGTCTTATCAGATCAAAACTTTTGAAAGTTCAAAGAAAGCTAAGGTTATCAGGCCAACACACAAATCCTTGAAATAAGTCCCATTGAATGTACCTCTCAGAAGACAAGTATAGGATTCAACAGCAAAGATGCTGTCAAAAGTCACTGTGATTCAAAACAGCCAGGTAATGCTATAGGAGAGAGGCGAAATGGCATCAATACTCATTATAGGGATAGGAGGAATCTTTGGAAACACTAGAAATATGTCAAGAAACCCTGATTGAGGAAGAAAAATTCTGGACTAATGAGAATCTTTGCAGTTCAGGGCTTATTCTGTGTTAAATTTGCACATGGATGTTCTTTGCAGAAAAATGCATTATTTATTCTGTTCAGAGATATTATTTATGCCCAGAAAAAGACTGTTTTGTGTATTCTGGTCTGCGAAGAATATGTTGCCAATCCAGAGCAAAAAATGTTTTAGAAGTAAAAGCAGCATATATAAGGGAGGGGGGAGCAGAATACGTCTTAAACTGTGAATAGTCTTTGTAAACTGCACAGTTTTAAGGTTGGTGCAACAAAAAGAAAGGGAAAGGGATTTGCTACATAGAAAATTGGGAGAAGCACATATTTCTGAAACTGTCTTCAGGTTTTGTAAAACATGTTTTGCAGAAACCAGTATTGATGTATTACTAAGATAGTCTAGAATGTCTCTTAGATAATTTCTGTCTTTTCTTGTTCCTGTTCCTTAGTTCCTGATTCTTCTGTTTCAATGCTGTTTGCTGCAATTGTTTCCCTTCTCCACTGCAGTTGGTCTCTGACAAGTTTTTTCTTCTACTTATAATGATCCCAGCCAAATAAGAGGTCACCAGATCCAACTAGGAGATCACACTCAAGGTCAGGGCAGTTAACAAAGCAATTTTGGAGGAGAAAAGGGTATATTTTGGATAGTTCCTAGCCAATTGCAGCTCACCTATGGCGATCAAAGCCAATAGAGAGTGAGGGCAATGATTTCTAAAGAGAGAGAGAGACCTTCAGCCACTTTTACAGAAATCCTTTGCAGTATCTGCTGCAGAAACTTTAGAAAACAATGGTTCATTGGCCCGAAATAAAACCATCGCTGCTGAAATGACTTCAAAACAAAGTAATACCTAACTTTGCAAGTCATTCAGTATGTAATTTTCGAAGAAGTCACTCACTGTGAGTTTTGTGTCCTCCACAGCAAAATTAGGACAATGCATTTACCCATCTCAGGTGTGTGGTAGTGATTAATCTCAAAAGCATTTTGAAAATGCCATATAATTAAATATACCAACCCTCCAGAGATAAAAGCAGGAGGGACGGAGCCTTCATGGCCCTGGAGTAGACCAAATCTTGTACCATATGTTGTTAGCTCCTGTCCAAATGTTCCTTTCAGTTTCTCGAGTGATTACTTACTTTTAATCATTCTAGCAGCCCTGCCTCCTAGCAGCTGCAGGGGTCCCTCTCCTGCAGGGTCTCTTTCTCACCATCCACCGCTGCCTCTGCATGGATTGCGGTCTTTGAGACACCAGTCTTCAGAGTTAATAAATCACACATCCATTTCCCCAATCAAGACACCAGACGCAGGGGGATGCGGCATGCCAGATGCTAAAGTTGACTGTTGATATCTGTCTGGCTTAATACTGGTGACTGTGAAAACTTCCATGTCGCAGTGGTTCATCTTGGAACTCTAGGGCTGTGTCTTTTTTTTCCAAAGAGCCCTGTCTCAGTTGATGCATCTTTCAGAGAGGCCCAACTAGGAATGGAAAATTTTTATTTATTAATTTAAAGTGCAATACTTGAAAACCAGTTTTAGTGGTTTTCAGTGTCAGTTCAGGACTTATTCTGTGCCAAATTTATACATGGTTCTTTGGTGCAGGAAACAGCTTTTTCATAGTAGAAACTTACTGTCTTTTTGTGCCTCTTGTGAATTGTGTGCATCATAGAATTAGAAGGGACCTTATGGGAGTCTCAGCGCAGGAACTCCAGCTAGAGCATCCCCAGTAGAGAGCTGTCCAACCTGTTTCTGAAGATGTCCAAAGAAAGAGACTCCACCACTACTCCAGGCCATTGGTTCCATTGCTGAACCATTCTTACCGTCAAGAAGTTCCTTCCAATGTTCAATCAAAATATACCCTTCTGTAACTGAAAACCACTGAACCTCTGGGGCAGTAGATAAGGGCTGAATGCTTATCCAAACTATGAGTGAGGCCGTTTCTGCACGACAACGCTTTTCCATGTCATCACGCTGCAATTCAGGTCTGGAAGGGAGTGTGTCAGCAACGCTCCCCTCCTCACCTGCTCGTTCCCTGCAGAAGGAAGTGTGATTGCTCTGACTCTTCCTTCTGCAGTGCAGCTGGGTACTTGCCATTGCTGCGCTGAGAAGGGAAGCATTGCAATTGTACTTCTGCAGTTTCTGCACAATGGTAAGTATGGCAGCGCTGTGCAATTGGCAGTGCAAAATGGATTTTTTCCATTTTGGAAATGCAGCGCAAGTGCGACACTTCACGACAGGATGGCAGCAGGATGGAGACAATGTCATGCAGAAGCACAACCTGCCAACACTGCTATGTTGTGGCAGAAGTGGGACAGCGACATCATGTGGAAAGGGCCTGAGTGTTGCTTAAGTTACTCCTGTCCTTTCTACAAACACGTAGGCCAATCCAATTGATGTTGGTTAACTGATTGTTGTGAGTGTGCTGTTTTTAGACTTCTCTGCCCCCTCCCCTGCTCTGTCTCCACCTTTTATTTGCTCTTACTTCTCTAAATAAATGCAGCTAAATAAAATCTGGTAAGTGGCTGTCTCTTTTAGGGGATGAGCAGATAATCCTGAGCCAATGCTGATCAGCGTTCTAGAAGCCCAAGTTACTTTGATTGGTATAAAACAGTTTTCTAGAAGGTGCATAGGGAAGGTATGTCATGACTTCAAGGGGGGCCACCACTAATATACCTTGAGAAAGGCCTCTTTATTAGGATCTCAGGGCACAGATAGATATGGGAAGAGGGGGTGATTCAGATACTTTTAAACTGCAACAGTATTCCCAAACATTTGGTCCATAGTCAACCCAATATTTGCAAGAAGGATATCTGTGCTATTCTGGGAGAACTAAAAGAGCCATAACTCATCACAATTCCATTCTGAGACTCAGTAAAGGAGAGCAAGTTTTTGATGGAATTTGCACAATTTGATTTCTGGAAAGTATCCATATTTAAGGGGTGGTGAATGGCTGCTTCTCATCAGGGGTGCCCAAAACACAGCTAGACAGCCCGTGCTCCGAGCCTAACTACCGTTCTGCTTGGTTCATTTTTGTTCTTTATAAAAAGGATATTATGGAGCAGAAAATGATAACAGGAGAAACTGACATTTACTGGGGGTAGAAAAAGATATCTGAGACAAGAGAAGATAGAGGTTGATAAAAATATGGGTGGTGCAAGGAAAAAGAGAACGATGTAGAGGAAAGAGATGTGCAGAAGGTCTTCCGAAACTGTGTGGCTGGTATATGTGGTTTCAATGACCCGCAATGAGATGCAGTCTGAAAATATGTACATTGAATTTAATAGTAATAAAATAGAAATCAAAATAATAAAGCATAATGCAGTACTGTACATGCAGTATTACATGGAAAATGGCAAGGAATGGAAAATTTAACTAAAGGCTGCCGCATTCACTCGTGGTATCATGCTATCTCACATTGCCCATGCTGTCAAGGCCAAATGCAGGAATAGAGGTTCAAATTTTGTTGGATGCAGGTTGTACTCTCTTGAAGATTCAGGACCCTTCAGGTCCACTCCTGGATTCAACCTTTAACCTGGATGCCCAGGTTTCAAAGATGGCCAGGAGCACATTTACAACCACGAGAAAACCCTTGTAGGATCAGACCAAAGGCTCATCAAGTGCAATGCTCACTTGCAACAGAGTTCAATCAATTTCCTAGAAAAGCTTACCAGCAGGACAGATGTTCACTTGTCTGCTTAAGGTCAATAGGTTACCTGTGCCTGCTCTTGGAGATGCCTGCTTGGACCAGCAACAAATATGCCTTCGCTATACCTTGCTTGGGGCTTGCCTTGGACAACTGTTCTGGGGAAAGTGTAGTGGGAAAGACTGTGCTGGAAAAGTCTGTGTTGGAAAGTTAGTTTTACATTGTTTTCAAGTCCTGATGTGTCATTATGGTAGTTTATATTTTAAAATTTTTTTGACATCATTAAGTTAGGTCCTCCATACCTGTATGACTGATATACACGATTTCAGTTTCTTGCAATGAGATGTAGTTTGAAAATATGTGCTTTTAATTTAGCAGTAATAAAATAGAAATCAATAGTAAGGTAAAATGCAGTGCCACACCTATAGGGAATGGGAAACTGAAGAAAATGGGGCCTCGTTCACTCACAGTATCATGCTGTCTCACATTGTCCATGCTTGTCTCGCATTTCCTTGTTGTATACAATACAAACACTCTAATGCTACCCAGTCTCTTAGTACGTCTCTCAGTTACTCTTTGTGAGAGTCCTGCAAAATTCTTGTGCTTGCGCAGTACAATCCTTGTCCTTATCTAGTACAGTACTGTGCTATAGTCCTTTTGCTTGAGTCCTTCTGTTGTATGTAATGGTCTCACAATGGAAGAGTGGTGATGCTGGCAATCCTGAAAAGCCTCAGAGAACCTGCCGAGTTCTTCTTTTAAGTGAGAAAGTGAAAGTTCTTGACTGAATCAGGAAAGTTCTTGACTTAATCAGGAAACCAAAAATACCCTTTAGTTACCAAATCCGGTTGGAACAAACAAAACAAAAGTCCTTCCGTTTTGATGGAGTGACAACAAGAAGAGGGCCAGATTAAATTTCCTGGGAAGGGAATTCTGGAGCAACGATGGAGTCAGGGTAGCCACTGCTTCACTGATGGTTCCTGTGAAGGCCACAGGATGGAGAGAAGGGCTTCTCCTGAGCATCTCAGGGCCCCAGATGGCTCATAAGAGCAGACAATATCTGTCAGACAGCCTTCATGTGGGGTGATGAATTTTAAGGAAAGTATTGGGCTTAAAAATATTACTTGTAGGAGAGGGAGGGAACAACCAATGTCGGAGAGGGTACATTTTTCATAGACACTCCACTGGATAACTGTTTCGGTTTCATCCCAGAAGCAAAGCAGACCACATCAACTTAGGCCATTTCTGCCCTACATGGTTATAGTGCTATTTTATCCACTTTCAACATTCTGTGGAATTCTGGGGTTTGTAGCTTACCGAGGCCAAAGAACTCTCTGGCTGAGAATTCTGAATGCCCCTCCCTACACCGCAGGATTCAATAGGAGTTGAAAGTGAAATAATAGCACTATAACAGTGTAGTGTAGAAATGGTCTTATACTCTTGACAGGGACTTTGAGGAAGCAGCTGAGTTGTTGACCTCGTATCCATTGAAGTCCCATTGCTGGTTTTGCCACTTCAAGGCATCTGTAAACCTCTTGGACTGTCAGCTGCATATTAGTGACCAAAGAAGAGTGTTGTTGGATGCAAAAGACAACTGTAGATGTCTGCAGAGACCACTCTGTTGGATGTCAAAGGCATCACTTAAAAACTGCTGTTGATTTCCAAAAACACCTTTGTATATTTTAGTATACTGAGAATTTAATTAAAACATACTTTTAGAAAAAGCTTGCAAAGAACCTGGCCAGAGTGTCTTGCAGCTAATTAAAGTAGCTCCAGGGACCCAAGGAAGATTCTTTCCCATGTTAAAGGAGGGGGAGAAAGCACCCATGGGGGTTGGCATTTCAGTATTCTTCGGAGAGCCTTCGTGTCTGTCTGATTAAAATTTCACTTGGCCTTTCTGTCCATATTAAAAGGAAGCTATTTGTGCCCACAGCTGTTCTGTAGACAGCAGCAGCATGTTACATTTCAGGGGGTTTATTGAGTCTGTCAATGTTTCAAGTACCAAAGTGTTTGAGAAGTGCAATTTCAGCTATCCTGCCTTGAGTGAGTCAATGGGGTTAACAGTGCCACTGGAAATAATCGCTTGGCAACAACAGGAGAGAAGCACAGAAGTTGTGAAAAGTTTCCCAAACTTGTGTGTTGCAGCATGTGCCTATTAAGTGGAGCATGACGGTTTCCTTTAAAAGTGGTACTTCTCACCTTTGGGTGAGAAAGAAAGAGAGATGGTCTGAACCTTATCGTGGTGGTATCTCCATAGGGTTGTCAGATTAAAACCTGGATATGGCTCCTGTACCTTTACAGTTGCACAGAAGAGGAAATTTCACCAGATGTTGCTTGCCATGCAACCAAGGAACAAGAAAAACTTGATGAAATTCCCTCTTCTACTACACCCAAAGTATAGGAGTGGTCTTCAGTTTTCACTCTACTGTCCCTCTGAACCTCAATGAAATACTTCAGGATTGGGCATATGTATCTGGGTCTGAGTCGAAACATTGTGTGTCCAGCTTCCTTTCTGGCATGTATGGGCCTTTATAGGAAAAGGAGGTAGGCAGTGCATATAAGTCACCAGTGGTGGGCAGAACCATGATATATAAAGCTAGCTCCATGTCCCCTAGACCTCTTTCTCTATAGGTATCCCATTGTTCTTCCTCAGTTCAGTTCATGTTTTGGGGAATTTTGGGTTCCTTGGTTGTTTATCTAGAACTCAGATGTTAGGGCCATGGCTGAGACCTAGCGGTATCACCTGGTGATATCATAAGGGCAGGCCCATGTGATGTCATTAGTTGTGATACATTAAGCATCAACCATGGTTGATCATAGTCTTAACAAATGTTCAAATGTTCCAGCTCTATCAAATATGTGTGTGTGTGTGTGTATAAGTCCACTCAGATACTTTTCAAACCTATACTCTTACCCTCAATTACTCCCCCTTGCCCTAGGGACCAGAGAAGAGATGCCAAGCCCTGAGGCTCAAGGAAGGTCCTTGACATCTGGAAAAGTGATTAGAGATTTTAAATTTCTCAACCATTATTTGTTTCCTTGTGTCCCTCCTGCCAATACTCCAGCTGGACCTTCCTTCTGATAGATGATATATGCCAGGCTGAGTACAAATTTTCCTAGGAAATTGTTGGGCATATGTATCTGGGTCTGAGTCCAAACATATAAAGGTCATGCCTTGACCATATTCTTGGACTTCAATGTGTGTGTTGTGTTTGTAGGGGAGAGCTTTGACAATACTTGGGGCCAAATGTTTGCCCCTCAACATCCACCACAGTCTGCAGTGGAGATAAAAGAAGAAAAAAGTGTGGAAAACAGTACAAGAAGCTGAAACTGGAAGTGATCAGAGTCCATTTCTGGGCTTAATTTTTGACTGGTAGGACTAGGCTCATGGAAGCCCAGCCTGATTTGTGTAAATAAAAATTGACATTTCTAGGCTGGAATCCTATTGGTGTCTGAAACCTGTATACATTTTCCAGAAGAAGTGATTGGACTTCTCCCCCGCACCTTCGATATGTAATGTCCAAAATGAATTTGCATATGGAGACCCATGGTGCACAGGTGTGCATTACACATGGGTGTGCACAGCTTATTTGGTTTGTGCGTGCAGTTGCAATTTTGGTGTCTTCTTTAGTTGTGCAACTGGTGCTATTCAACGCAAAAACACAATTAATGTGTCACTCTACATGGGAAGAGCCACACTACACAACCCTGATGTTGGGTCTCACTGAAGGATCAGAAAGGACATTGGAAGTGTGTGTAGGTTGCAAAAGCCACACTTGATTCACCACAGGCCACACATTATCCACCCATGGTCTGCTACAACAGAGGAGTATTTCATGGAGCCCATCAAAGGACATCAGAGGTAGAAACTCAATCGGTTATCTGAACTGTGACACATTAACAAAGTCAGAGTTGTTGCTGACAATGTAACAAGAGAATGTGGGAGGGAAGAGGCTCAAAAAAACAATCCCATTACATTTTACTGCAACTGTAAATATAATTCAATAGTTTCCTAATTTTCTGCCGTAAAAATATGGGCATCGTTACAGGTCATAATTGAGAGATAGAGCCTGCCTCACATTCGAAGCATCCAAATGAGTAATTTGGCAGCCGCTCCTCCAGTGTATCATTTTCACAATTAAAATGGAAATGAATTCAGTGCCCCATAAAGTTCCTAAACACAGTATATATTATTAACCAATCCTTTAATTGTAATCATTTTATGATTTCTTAGATTACTAAAGCATGAAATCTATTCTGAGCAAATTTGAATGTGAGGAAAGAGAGGGGAAAACTTTCTTTCTTTTTTTTCTTTTTTTCACAAATGAATTTTCATAATTACTTTGCTGTAGTAAATTATTCAGATTATCATTTTACTTATTAAATACAATTATATCCACATCCATTCCTATTTTGAGAATTACAGAAATATTTAAATGGCACTGATTCGTTAAATGCCCTAGGTTGGTGTAGCTCCGAAATTTCATTTTGACACTCTCGTTAGCATTGGCAACTCCTTTTGGGGAAAGAAGAAATTAGTATTAGCAAGAGTTATTTTTTTTTAAAAAAAAAATGATAATAGTCTTTGCCTCCAACCTGTGCTCATTTTGTGTGTGTGCGTGTTTGTGCACATCTTACTTTTGCTGAAGGCATAAAATGCTGTGAACAAACATCTTCCAGTAACAATCAGAAGAATATGTGAAAAGTTGTCTAGTTTGCTTATATCTCCTTATTATATATGGAATGGATTAGGTCTCCAGTGTACATTAGGGATGTAAATCTTCATACATTTCATTCTTGTGCACAAGAAGGAATGATTTTTCTCCCTGCTTGCAAGCAAGTCCTGAAAAACTGTGCAGTTTTCAAAAGCTTCAGCCACGGTTTGGAATCTATCTCATGAAATATCCATATGTGGGATTTTGGAGCAGAAACTGCTTTATTTTATTTTTTTTGGACAGGAAAGTTGTCTTCTGTGCAAAAAAAAAAAAAAAAAAAATCATATTTTCTATATGGAAGGTCATGCCATGAAGAATCAACCATCAAGTCTGCAGAATCTTCTCTTGACTAGGTTTCAAAACAATGTTCAGGGGAGGGTCACCAAAATAGAATGGCTTTGGGAGCTGGATATGTTTACTCTAGAGAAGAGACGACTGTAAATATTTGAAGGAATGTCATGTCGAAGATGGAGCAAGTTTGTTTTCTGCTGCTCCAGGGACTAGGACACAGAGCAATGTATTCAAACGACAGGGAAAGAGATTTCACCAAGACATCAGGAAGAACTTCCTGAGGGTAAGAACCATCTGAGAGTGGAATATGCTGCTTTGGAATGTGGTGGAGTCACTGTCTTTGGAGGTTTTTATTTCCCAGGCTTGGGCTCGCACAGATATTTTTTTAAAAAAAAAAAGAAAGAAAAAGAAAAACAAGTTTTTTTTAAAAAAAAATACTTAGCATCAGCATCATTTGCATCTGTTGACATTAATATTTTGCATAGTGACTTTGTGTCCAGTAGGTCTTTAAATCTGTGTAATGAGAGGTGATGAGAAACGTAGGCCATTTCCGCACTAGCCTGTTATAGTGCGATGATTCCACTTTCGGCCCCTCCCGAAACTGCAAACCCCAGGATTCCAGAGGATGTTGAAAGTGGAATCATTGCGCTATAACAGGCTAGTGCGGAAATGGCCATAATTTGATTACACAGTTGTGAAACTGATAGAGCAACTCAAGAGAACTGGCTTTGTGGAATGACTTACCCTTACTCTCTCCTGCCAAGTAATCAATTCAGCGTATTTCCTTGGGAATAGGTCCCAAATAATGGCAATATAACTCAAAGCAGTACTCGGAGGTGATCTGATTTCTCATAAATAAGATGGCACTTCCATCTCTCACCTCTCCATAGTCGTATGATGAAACTCTTTGTGGTTTTATTTTGTGACAAATTCTAAACCTCTGCTTTAGAATAGCACGTCTTTGGCTTTTTCCATGTATTTTGCCATTTCACTGAAAACTTGACAGATTGAAAGAGCACCTTTCGGTGTGAGTGAGACAGCTTTGAAACAATCCTTTGTGTTCTGAGCCAGCCTTAACTGTAACCAGGGCCATTTCCAAACTAGACTGTTACAGTGCTATTATTCCACTTACAACCACCTATGGAATCCTGGGATTTGCAGTTTGGGGAGGGGCATTTAGAATTCCCTTTGGCCCCATTAAACTACAAACCCCAGAATTCCACAGGATGTTGAAAGTGGAATAATAGCACCAGAACACTCTAGTGCAGAAATGGCCCAGGACTTATGCATGATATTAGGTTAAATTGCACCTTTGGAGTCCAAATCAGGAGTATGCAATGGAGGGGCCAGAGCTATTTGCCCGCATGAACTCCCAGGGCCACAGTTCCCTAAAATATCCAAATTTCCTCCATAGTCCCTCCCAAAATGGTGACCAGTAAACATGTCATGTCACTTCCTGTTGTTATTCAGAGAGGGATTACAGAATGAAATAGAGTTACTTGGCAGTAGGTGGGGGGGGGGTTCTGGGTGTTTGTGAGAAAGAATTGGTTTTTTTTAAAAAAAAAACTGTTTTCACATGGTTCAGGGATTTTATGCACAGATTTGTGGCAAAAAAAAGTACCTGAAAAAGATCATTCTACTAAAAAAAAAAAAAAAGGAGGTGAGTAGGCTTGGGTGACTGGTGGTGGAAAGCAAAAGCTAATTAAGTGGGATCCAGGGGCCACGTGTGACCCACGGGCCAAACTCTGCTCTGCCTGGTCTAAATTCTTCACTGGAGTTGGCTCCTAAATAGTTCTGAGGATAAATCTTATCAGGTTCAGTTGCTCCTACAATCCCACTCTAAAACCTTTTCAGTCTGGTTGACTGTATTTCATACTACACAAACCATGGTTCTTTTGGCCTCCCATAATTCCAACAGCTCACTATATGTACCCTAACATCCTGCTTTGGTGGGTGGGAGGCAGTTTTCTTGGTGCCACCAAGGGTTGGAGCAGGATACTGAAGTGCAAGATGGAATCTTGACCACAAAGTCCTAGAACAAAAATAAACATCTGGTGGACCCTTTAGAAAATCCTTGGTTTCCTTTGTTGAAACAGGGGTGGACAACTATCGGATGCTAAGCTATGTTTGTCCCTCTCCTAGAAGATCTTGGAAGGCCACGTGACCATGTTGTTTGAATTGCTGTTGTTGTTGTTGTTGTTGATGATGATGATAGTCTGATTCATTTCTTGTTTAGTTCCATACCCTTGGTGAACACCACTTCATTGTCCCTCATGGCACATCTTCCTTGAGGTCAGCGAGAACCCAGTGAGCAAACTTTGTTCTTAGTGTGGAGGCAGTTTTTGCTTTCTGCCACAGACAGGCATTGTTAGAAAAGCATTACAAAGCAGAGGAGCTTTGTTCCAGTGGCAGTTGGCAGCTGGTGGTGGAGAATCCACTTTGGATTCTTGCATGAGGCTTAACTTAGCTATTTGTGCTGCTGAGCCTACTTTAAGATGAGGTTCAGCACATTGAAAAGTCCCCTTAATGTTCACACTTAAATCCCAGTAAAGATTCACCACCTGAATGCTATTTACTCTATAACTGGTCATGATGGCCTGATGTACCTGCAGACATGATTCAGGTAAGTTGGGTGGTGGGAAAACCAAACTCTAATCCTGGGATGTTCCCCAAAAGCTAAGTGATGGAAAAAAATTGCAGTGTGAGGAGAAGGCTCACATGAGGGAAGAAAAGCTGTATCACCGTGTGAGAAATAAAGAATAGTTTGGGTATACTGCAGAAATTGCAACGATCTTTGCCCTTGTGAATCATGAATAGAGGAACCGGTGGAGGCTCTGTGGACAGATAATCCACCAAATAAAATTTCATGAATGGTAATATTATCACAGGCTCCAGGAAATAAAGCTGACCTACTGGGTAGCTTGCTAACTTAATTAGCCTGTTTGTATTTTGATGAGGTGAGAGTCTTGGCTATAATTGCATTTGGTGTTATGAATTCTTCCCTTTTTCTCATTGTCCCTGGACCCGGTGTATGCAGGGGTTGGTGTGTATATTGAAGCTCCCACAATTGCTTTGTCCTCCGGTTTCACTTCAGACATTACAGCCCCATTCTGAGTAAAACTGAAAGAAGGGTTGGGGAGGTAAGGAGACAGAAACAAGAAATAAATACCCCAAACTGAGTTATCATTCCTTTTGCCTTCCATTCTGCTTTCTTGGATTGGACCCCCCCACCACTTTATTAGGTCTGGAAGCAAAAGCAGACAGCAAATATCTGGGCTTTACTACTTAGAAAAGAGGGCAAGAGAGTTCCTCAGATCTCAAATGTCTCCTGACCCAATTCCTTTGCTTTGCTTTACTGTTTCCCCCAAAATTTCAGGATTTTCACTTCCTTCCTCAAGATCGTCATGTGTTTTGCCATTTTATCATAAGTTACAGATTCAAGTTCTGTAAACTTTCTGGAGGAAGTTACACTCCCCATGCTCCTGGATTCAACTCTGAGTCTGGAAGCTCAGGTTTTAGTGGTGGCCAGGAATGCATTTGCACAGTTAAAGCTCATATGTCTTGAGAAGTTCCTAGAGACCTCAGATTTGACCTTGGTGGCACATTCCCTAGATACATCCTGTTTGGATTACTATAACGCAATCTGCGTGGGGCTGCTATGGTCACTCCAAATGCTGCCATGTTTTGAACTACATTGAGGCCTCTGAACTTGGTACAGAAATATTTTGATATACAATGCATGCCTGTATAAGACTACCTCCATCCAGTGTAGGCACAATGACTACTACAGATAGCATAACAGTGGCAGGAGAGACCTACCGCCTTGCAATATGGGAGATACTACACATTTTCTGGGTCCACAGTATTGGCCCTGGGACCATATATAGCTCATAGCTTACAGTTTCCCCACCCTTTCTTTGTAGGATACACATAATCATTTCAAGGCACCGAAGACCAACTAAAGGTTTGCATCCTCAGACCAAAACTCTGCCTGATGCTAAAAGCTGGTGACAAGCTAAGAGGGGGATACCGGCATTTTTCTTGCTGGTTTGGGAAGCTTCTTTAAAACACTCCAGTGGGGCTAGATATGGCACAGATACTGTAAGCAAGTTGGTCAAAATGAGTCCACATCTGTTAGGATCACCAGCTGCAGCGATGCAACCACCGCCTCACACCGTATTGACCTGCTAGCTCAATTTGCTTGCAACAATCTTGAAACATTTAGCTTTACAGGCTTTGCTGGCACTGCCACTCATGTTCACAAAATAGAACAAATGAGGAGGAAAAAAAAAGTACAGAGCTCTTCCCAGAAAGGGGAAAAAGCTTTCTCCATTCCTGATGAGTTTTCTCTAGAGAATTAAGCTGGGGAAAGGAACTGCATTATGTAGCGAAACAAAGAAACCCAGCAGAGTTTGCACCAAAATAAAAATCACACAAGGAAGGGAATGGAAGGTGGCATGGGAAGGAAGAAGCAAGCCATGCAATGGTGGAAATAGAGAATTCAGACTCAATTTTGGATTTGCATGGTTTGATTCACAAACATATGAATCACTGGGTAAGACCATAAGTGGCAAAACTGGTATTTTGGCTCTCTTTTTGGTACTATTTGCCCTTCCCTCTCTTCACTCTGTGTTCCATACATTTCTGAGTGGCTTCAAGACTCCCAGACCTAAGCTGTCTCCCCACAGACACCATGACATCGTCTCCCCCCACCCGGCACCTTTGCCAAGCATATTACCTTTTATTTTTTCCATGTTAAAGTGTATCAGGTACCCCTTAGGCTGTGCGAGAGTTACTTTTCCACGATAGGAGCTAACAGGGTGTATCAATTGTTCATGATTTCCTATTCTCTAGCAAATTGGGAGAGGCAACGGAGCCACTGGTGTGTAAATCTTGAACTCTCAGCGCATTTTCTCCCTTTCCTCCAGCCTTCAGCTCAATGCTCTGCATGTCTGGGCAATTAATTATGGCACTGCTTCCCCCTGTGCGTGCACGCACACACAAACACTTTTTGCTCTTCATTCTGAATTACCATTTAGCAGCCTGTCAAACACTGATCTGGTGACCACGTCACACATAGTTTAATGGGCTTCCTTTATAAATAATATTCTTTTTTTTTTAAAAAAAAAAAACTTTAAAATGTCAAGAGCCCTGGTGGTGCAGTGGTTAAGTGCCAGTACTGCAGCCACAATGTTGTGAGTTCGATCCTGCAGGGCTCCAGATTGACCCAGACTTCCATCCTTCTATAGGTTGGTAAAATGAGTACCCAGTTTTTGGGGGACAATTAGCTAAAACACATTGTAAACTACTTAGGGAGTACTTAGCACTGATAACTGGTATACAAATGTAACTGCTATTGCTAAGATTCGGAAGGCTACATTTTCTTCTATTGCCATTTTCCTCACCCTGTCTCACTCATGGGTCAGATGAAGCTACTGACTGTTGGAAAAATGGTAGACATCAAAATGGAAAATCCCCTTTTCTTCTTATCTCTGCAGCCTTTTCAAGTTTACAGGCTGCTCCCCCCCTTTCTCTTTTCTTTCTCCCAGGATATCAGTGTGATTCATAGAATCAAAAGTTTCAAGGGGAGACAGTTTCTGCAATGTTAACCAGTTTATGCCTACTTCCCTCCAAGCCTAAGGTCTCCTGCCAGCTAATTTCATGCAAGGTGCAGGTATGATTAGCCTGATAGTTGTAATTGCCTCTGTGTGGTGGTACGATTAATTTGTGGGAAAATATGAAGCTTTCTAGTTCAGGTTTAAGCCTGTATGTTCTCATTAAGGTTTCCCAAGGAGTTGCAGGGGGAGATGTTTGGTGCAAAGACTGAAGCATATGCTTTCAGCATCTCTCTGCCTTTTGTTGACATGATCAACAACAACACAGGAAGAGATCACCCATAATGAAATTCCAGGAACATAAGATACTTAAAACCAAGCCCTAATCTTTATACAAAATAAAATAAAATGAAAATAATAATCATTTGAATAAGAGGGTAGGGGAACAATGGCAAACAAGGTAAACAAAGCATGCTTGCAAAGCTTTGTGATGAAAGTAATTTGTGTGCTTTCTTTCATGGTGCAGAATCTACAACAACATGCCCAATAAAGATTGAAAGTCATATTTATGAATAATTCAGGCAGAAGTGTATATAGGCTCATATTTTATACATTGTGATCTCCAAACACCTGCACTCTTCATCTCTATATAAGCAGCTTGTGTGCAGAGCATAT
This sequence comes from Ctenosaura bakeri, assembly GCA_948474755.1. NCBI lineage: Eukaryota > Metazoa > Chordata > Lepidosauria > Squamata > Iguanidae > Ctenosaura > Ctenosaura bakeri. The sequence continues at coordinate 46,702 of CAOLHI010005581.1, forward strand.
GACAAACACAACAGGGCACGTCAAAGATTATCCACTTCTAGGTGCTGAGGTGGACAATTCTGAATCCCACATTCTCATTGACCAGGTCCTAATCATACCTTGATGTATGCTTTCTCTTTGTACACAAGTCCAATGAATACCAAATGTGTGATATATGCAAAGTAATGAAGTTTTTTTCCCCCTTTATGATGACTGAAAGTGTAAACAGTTGTCACAATATGGTCTGAGTAGCACCTAGTAACTTTCAGGTCAATGGAGCAGTAAATCTGATCTGAACTTCAGTGCAAATATTAAGGAACTATCAGTGGCACTGAACCCTAACCCAGAAAAAAGATCAGCACCTTCAACGCTGCTTTCAAAGTTGGAGCAAACATTTAGAATGTATTCATGTCCCAATGAAATTCATGCCATGAGCAACAATGTGTAGTCCACCTTAACTCCTTAGCCTTATTACTATCAGTGACAGATGAGTGAAAAACTGCATGTCCCATTACTCTTCTTCCTCTGCCCCCAAGTTTACAAAAAAAAATTGGAGAACTGGATGGAAATAACTTCAGATTTTTAAAATAAATGAGTGTGGGGGGAAATTATGACTACAATTTTATATATCCAGAGAGAAGGTTCAAATGTGTATCTGTTAACAACCTATGCTTCTATTCCCATATAGTCAGCCATGTCTGTGTTGCTAAGCTACTCTGTTCTGTCAGACCCCATCTGGAATACTGTGTCCTATTCTGGACACCACAGTTCAGGAAAGGTATTGACAACATGGAACATGTCCAGAGGAGGGCAACCAGAATGGTAAAAGGCCTAGAAACCATGAAGCTCTATGAGGAGCAGCTTAGGGAGCTGGGTATGCCTGGAGATGAGAAGTTTAAGAGAGGACACCATAGCTGTGTTTAAATATTTGAAGGGATGTCATGTGGAGGATGAAGCAAGCCTGTTTTCTGCTGCTCCAGGGACTAGGACATGAAAAGAGATTCCATCTAAACATTAGGAAGATCATCCTAACAGTAAGAGCAGTTTGACAGTAGAATGCACTACCTCAGAGTGTGTTGGAGTCTCCTTCCTTGGAAGTTTTCAAACAGAGGTTGCATGGCCATCTGTTGGGAATGCTTTTCTGGTGTATTCCTGTGTGGCAAAAGAGGGTTGGAATTAATAGTCTTTGTGGTTTCTACCACAAGATGGCCTTCCATTTCCTCCACTTTTGTCCACCACTGCTATGCAGCGTGGGTGAGCATATGCAGCTTTCCAGATATTATTGGGCTGTGTCAGGTGTCTTCTCTCACCATTAGCCAATGCCAAGGAATGGTGGCAGTAAGTTTGACAACTACTGGGATTAACAGTTTGAGAACATCAGGAAGGGTGCAGAATTTCCAACCCTGCTCCAAAGTGTAGACTTCCGACAGGGACATTCTTCTGCTATTCACTGCTAGTATCACTTCAGCTTCACTTGGCAAGATGAAGAAGAAGATAAGATATCCAGTATATCTTTTGTAATAGTGCCCTATGCATATACAATGGTAATTCTTAAATGAGGTCATCGTTGCCACCACCACCATAATAAAAAATGGAGGAATGTTGTGAAAGTCCATGGATCATTGGGCTTTCTGCTGAGAACTATACTTTCAGAGACAGTCGATTGAACTAAGACCTTGCCTATATGATTGACAAACATTAGTCATGATGCTTTTGCTCAAAGGGTTTCTTGGAAGCAGGTATCTCTAATCATTGGGGCTGGAATCTTGCTGGTGGCTTGTGTACTTTTTGGACTTTGTTGTCCTTCTACCTCCTTTTCCAAGGTCCTCATGTTGACATGTACCAGCAACTTGAGAGCTGTCGGGCACAGCCCCATCTCTCCAGCCAATGCACATCTGTGTGGGTGGCTCCTGAGCTTACTCTGGGTGCTCTTGAACATTGAGACAGGGAAAGAGAGGCTTGCTCTTAGGACAAAGCCTGCTTTTTCTTTCCAATGTGCTCAAGAATCTGGAAGCAACCAACCCCAGCATCCAATCAGTGGCCCCAGATGTGAAGCTTCATCCTCCAATGCATACCAGGAGAAGCATCTGGACAGAAAAAGGAGGCTTCCATGAGTACAGTGGGAGAAACCAAGACTTAATGCAGGATGTTGATCAAATTCTTTAAGAACTGGGTTGGGTTTCAGATATCGATTTGATCTAACCAGTCAATTCTTTGACTGCAGACTCAGAGATTTATATATTGCAAAAGGTTTAGTTACAATCACAAAAAATAGAAGTTCAGAATTAAAAGTTAGTTATGCATTGCCTCCATGTTGGTATGCAAATGGCAGCTGCTAGTTGACATGGCAATCGATTGGAGGTCTCCATTTAATGATAACTTTATTGAGCTTTGTAAAACACAACAAAATCTGTACACCCTTGAAGTACTTGCGGGTCTAACCTGGAAACACAGCAAAGGCTGACCAAAGTGTTCCCCTTACTGGCTTTTGGTGGCTGAGAATGGAGAGGATGAATAGGAGGATTTCATGGGTGCAATGGAGAAAGTTTTCATTGGGCTATTTAAAAAGGCTCTGAAATATATATGGTTCTCTCTGTTTATCTGTCTCTCCTCTCTTGTCTCTCTATCTACCAGTATCCCACTGGGAAGTGAAGACTTGGATGTTTAAATTACCATGTGTCAGTCTTCTTTATTTTATTTTATCTACTGACTGTTACGTTCAGTTATTTGCTGATGCTTTTACCTTTGTTCTGTGTGCTTTAATGGAGACGTTAATTCTTTTAAATTTTTGTAATCTGCTTTGAGAACTCCTTGTTTTACGAGAAAACAGAGGACATAAATTTCTTAAACTCGAAAGGGGGGAAAAAAAGTGCATCTCTGTCTATTTATCCACCCACGCATCCAATGGGATGCCAATATATGGTATATGATGGAGTTAAAGAAAAGGGAGCTATTAGGTGAAGGTAAAGTTTGCCTCCTTTTCAATTTACCTCACTTTGACACAGAGAATGAAGGAATGTTCAGTCAAATTTGTTTTTCTGTTGAATTCAGATTCTGTGCAAAAGGTATTTTGGAACCATTAGGTCTTTACTATTATCTCTTTTTAGCACTAATAAAGTTGAGGTCAAACAGTGGGCCCTTTCACATTGTACAATTATAGCATTATGATTCCACTTTAACTTCCATGGCAGTGCCCTATGGATTTGTGCTTTGATTCTAGGTGAGGATTCAAAATATTCCTCCCTCCAGTGCAGCGCAGTGGTCTGAGTGTTGGAGTAAGCACTTTGGAGGACCAGGATTTGAACCCTTGGCCATTTCCACACTAGACTGTTATAGTGCTCTTATTCCACTTTCAACATCCTGTGGAATCCTGGGGTTTGTAGTTTCCTGAGGCTAAAAAGCTCTCTGGCTGAGAATTCTAAAGGTCACTCCCTAAACTGCAAACCCCAGGATTCCATAGGATGTTGAAAGTGGAATAATAGCACTATAAGAGTGTAATGTGGAAATGGTGAAAATGGCTTTTGATGGACTGACTATGGAAATCCACTGGATAGTGTTGGACAAGTCATACTGTCTCTCAAGAGGAAGGTGATGACAAATCTCCTTTGAACAAATTTTTGCCCAGAAACCCCCATAATAGGTTCACCATTGGATCACCATGACATGAAAATGACTTGAAGTCACACAACAGTGCATTGTGAGCATCAACAATCCATGGAAAGTTGCCATGGCTGCTAAAGTGGAATCATAGCAGTATAATAGTGCAGTGTGAATGGGCTCAAAGCATAGCAAAAATAACTCTGGCACTAAAAGGTGGGGGAGAAAGAAAATGGATTTTAATTAATTGATTCTCCATCTTTTACCCTGTATGGAGTATGAGATATCTTGGAAGTCTTCTTTCCTGGGACAAGTTAAATTTCAACTTTGTCCCTAAGAATATTCTGAAAGCCCAGCCCAGATTTTAACACTGGGAAATGTGGGATAGATTGTGCAGCAAAAACAAATTACTTTGAGATCAGCTTTCATGTTATTTTAAAACAATGAATTTATTGTTGGTTAAGGCTGTTATGAGTGTAGCTTCATCTGTAGCAAGCATCATAATTCAGAGTTTAAAAAAAAATAGAGGGGGGAGAGCCAGAGAGAGGGAAATACACTGTAAATATTGCTATAAGAGTAATTTTGCAACATAGTTTAATTATTTGGTTCAGTAATTATTTCAACACCAAAATCCTTCACAATCCAGTCCCTTTGACAACCTAAACAACTGTTTCATTAGTACTCGGAGCTAATTTACAAGAGTTTCAGAAATCTCAGGACTTCCATCCCCGTTTGAGATTTACAGCCACTAATAAAATCCACCATCTCAGGCATATGAATTAACAGCTCATTAATACATTAATACATTTTCCCTTCTTGCAGGGCCTCTGCTTTCTAGCATGCTCCGCCATTTCAACAATATGCTGGAGATATCTCAGAAGGACTGGGAGAATGTATGGACATTTTGAACCTTCCCATTCTCCTTGCAACGGGGCACTGGGCGAGGAGATTGGATGCTGTCCGTAAAGTTAATAGGGTTCATATTAGACCATAAGGAAAGATGGGGATGATGTGCTGAACTAGAATTGAGAATGATTGCATCAAACTGTCTCCATTCTTCCTCAGTGGCACAGATGAGCATTAATGAATTCGTTCTGTGCATTCAATTCATGTATTCTATGTTAATCTGTTATTTTTCAAAAGTGAGTTAAATGCGGATGTGTTTTCTGTGCATTTTAGTATTTTTTTTTATTAAAATACACATTTTATATGGATTTTTTTAAAAAAAAAAAAAAAAGCCTGAAGTACATGCTTTCTATGTATTAAATTCAAAGTATGGAATGTTAGATACAGTTTGATATGATTATAAAGTAGAAAAAGGAAGGAAGGAAGGAAGGAAGGAAGGAAGGAAGGAAGGAAGGTAGGTGCCAAATTGGAAAGGGGGAGTTTTGTTCTAATTGGTGCATTTTTTTATTATTTATTTGTATCCCGCCTCTCCATATGGCTCGAGGCGGCGAACAACTTACAAATAGCATGCATTTCTATACACGCCCCCAACAAGCTGGGTACTCATTTTACCGACCTGCGGAAGGATGGAAGGCTGAGTCAGCCTTGGAGCCTGGCAGGATCAAACTCACAACCTTGTGGCTTGCAGTACTGGCATTTAACCACTGCGCCACCAGGGCTCCTGTATTTCCTGCATTAGCTGTATTTCCAGCATTAGCTGGAAAGGTGCTGAAAATATGCAATGAACAAAATCCTAGGGGTGAGGTAGGCGTAGTGCAGCCAGTGGGTCTCATGTGGCCATTGGAGCCCTCTTTTGTGCCCCCTCCAGTTCCCCAAGAACTCCATGCCCCCCTTAAAATGAAACACTGTTTTCAGGTGATTTTTGCTTCCAAATCATACAGAAAGCCCCCACTTGCATTCGATTAAAAATACCTTCCCAATCCCACAGGTACTCCAGAAGCCTGTTCAAACTATTAAATACCTCCATTTTCTTTTGCCGTTCCTCTCAAGATGGTGACCGGGAGTGACAAGACATCGCGTCCCATCCCCATTCTGAAAGGACTCATGGTAGGGCTGGTGGCCCATCAGGGATGTCGGGGAGGGGGGGGAATTGGCCTCTGCCCCCCATGCGGTTGCCCACCTCTGACCTGGAGGATCACAAATGAGAACTCAAGAAACTTCGGACTATTGGTAGTGCATGGATGTGAGTGTGTGTGTGTACAAGAGAGAAAGCATGAATACGGACCTCCTTCCTCTTTCTTCTGCTATGCATGAATTCACCAATCATTATTGAATTCATATGATGAACTATGTAGGTCTTTTTTGGAATGGATGGTGAAAGGTGCTGGTGTTGAAACAATTGCCTCTCCCATTCCATCCTTTCTTTTCCCTTTCCCCAGGTTTACGACCTCCTCTCTGCCACAGTTAGCAGGAGGAGTAGAACTGGGGGACCGGAAGAAGAAGAGGAAGGAGGAATGGCAGGGACACCCCTTTACCAGAGCCACCCCCTTTGGATGATCTATGTATGTATGCATTTGCATATGCAAATTTGCCAATGCCTCCTTTTGCTCTGAACAGTGGAGAGGTTGCCATGTAGTGATGTGGTCCAAGGTCTGGTTGCTCCAGGCAGCCATTTTGTAATCACAAAGGCCATTTCCGCACGAGTCTGTTATAGCACGATGATTCCACTTTCAACCTCCTATGGAATCCTGGGGTTTGCAGTTCTGGGAGGGGCCGACTGGCCCCTCCCAGAACTGCAAACCCCAGGATTCCATAGGAGGTTGAAAGTGGAATCATCGCGCTATAACAGACTCGTGCGGAAATGGCCAAAGTTGGGCAGCATAGCAAGTGTTGCAAAGTTATGACATCAGAGAGAAATCCAAATTCCCTCATTGAACTTTCAGTTTAAAACGGCTCTGATGAAACTTATGGGGAAATATGAATGTTCACACATAGCAAGTTTTCTGTGCTGCTTTGTTCCCTTTCTTGTTGTCATTACTCATATTCTTCTTGCTTGCGTTTTTAATTTGTTGTTGTGAAACACTTCCCTCCCCCTTCTAATTATGGAACACCCTCCTCTTGGAGCCCCAATTGACACCACTCTTGGCTTCATTTTGGTGCCAAATTAAAATGCAGCTTTTTAAATTAAAACCGTTGCAGGTCTAATGATTCTGTCCTGCTTCTAGATGTATGTGGTTTTAACAACTTTAACTGGTTTTAGTTTGTAAATTAGACTGTTTGTTCTCCCTGTTTTGCTTTTTAAGTTGTTTTTAATGTTTAAGTTAATTTTATTGTGTGCACCCTTGAGATATTTAGATAGTGTTTGGTATGTGTATGGGTGTCGTTTTAATATGTGCAACCCTAGAATATTTATCTAGAGGTGTTTGTGTGTGGGGAGGGTGGGTGGGTCTGAATCCTTTTGTTAACCCATCTAGAGTGGACAGAGACAAGCAATGAGATATTACCTATATGTTGACTCATGTTGACCATCATCATCATCATCATCATCATCATCATCATCATCATCATCATCTTCATCATCTTTATTTATTTGTATCCCGCCTCTCCACACAGATCAAGGCGGCGAACAACATGAAATACATTATACACCACAAATAGCATGTATGGTTTACAATGCGCTTTAGCTAATTGCCCCCAACAAGCTGGGTACTCATTTTACCAACCTGCAGAAGGATGGAAGGCTGAATTAATAACAAATTTGTTAATTGCAGCGAGATTAATAATAGCAAAAAAATGGAAAACAATTGAAAAATTTCAAATAGAGGAATGGTATAAAGAAGTGTGGAAAATTGCAATTAATGATAAATTAACATGTAGAATTAGATTTATGAAAGGTTTAACAAAAGGGAATGATTTTGAGGAAATTTGGAAAATATTTTTGGAAAAAGCTTTGATAAGAGATGGTAAAGCTACCCTATTACAAGAAGAATGGCAATTTTGGAAAGTGGATTAAATAAAAAGTTGGCTCTGAGGGGTGGGTATATATATATATATATATATATATATATATATATATTGTTTTGCTTTGTATTTTTTATTTTTTATTTTTATTTTATATTACGCGTGTGTGTTAAACTTGTGATCTATTGATGAAATTGGATATGTGATGTTTAATTTTTAAAAGGAAAAAAAAAGTTAAAAGTTAACTGGCTTTGAAGTAATAAGATTATAATTAATAATAGTAATAGGTTAAATGGAAGCCGAAAATATAGAATTAAGAATGAAACTATAATATTAAAAATGAATATAATGAAAATAAGAATTAAAGATAGGTAACAAAAATGTATAAGCTGTATGATATGGAATAAGCTGAATAAGGTTATGATTTCAAGTGTAAAAGAGAAAAAAAATAATGCAAGTTTATGTAGTTTAAAGGAAAAAAATTTTTTTTTAATTCCACTATTATGTATAACACATGGTGTTTAATTTTTTTTGTTTTTGTTTTTCAGTTAAAAAAATTAAAAAAAATTAAAAAAAAAAAAGGAAGGATGGAAGGCTGAGTCAACCTGGAGCCCGGCAGGATTGAACTCACAACCTTGTGGCTTGCAGTACTGGCATTTAACCACTGCGCCACCAGGGCTCCTTTTCTGATTAAATTTGCTCAGGTTAGGACTAACCAATGGTATTCAGAAGGAGCCCTGGTGGCGCAGTGGTTAAATGCCAGTACTGCAAGCCACAAGGTTGTGAGTTCGATCCTGCTGGGCTCCAAGGTTGACTCAGCCTTCCATCCTTTCGCAGGTTGGTAAAATGAGTACCCAGCTTGTTGGGGGCATGTATAGAAATGTTTTGAAATACATGCTATTTGTAAGTTGTTCACTGCCTCGATCCATATGGAGACGCGGGATACAAATAAATAAATAAATAAATAAATAAAATATGAGCCTAGATCCATTCTTATTCTTGGCCAGAGTAAAGCCATTGAATCTGTGGGATCTAACTGTGTATTGACTCACCATTCAACAATCCAGTGCCTCTAATTCTACTTGAGACAAACTAATGGGTTCCCAGCCACTGTTGTTTTTGTAATTGTTAAAACCCTTGGAAATAGGTTCATAAACTAAGGAGCATGAGATAATTCTTTTTGGGGGAAAGAATGGGAAAAGAAGCAAAGGTTTGGGATGCTTATCCCACATTAAAGAAGATGATGGAAACTAGTCTTGCCATAAAAAAGAAAATGTGTCCTAAGATTGAATACTGGGACTAAATCAGATGCTGGAAGCCAAGCTCGGATGACTTGTTTGAGTCCTTCTGTGACCCTTCTTTCCACATCTTTGTTAACTAAAATGGTGCGATCTGAGACAACATTTTGATGTTCCCCAACCATACATAGCACAGGAGGCAACCTTTAGAAGAGTTTCTGGTGAGCTTCCAGGCATGTCCGTTTCTATCTGTTGTGTTCCATTCTGCAATAAGTTTAAAGGTTTGCCCCTCATTAGCTGTAGTTGTTTCTGAACTTGTAAATACCTGCAATGTTTTCTTCAGAAACAGGATTTAAAAAGAAAAAAAAAAGGATATTGAGCGTTTCGGGAACTTTGGGCTGTGAAAAGAGAAGGGCATGTGGTAGGTAATTGATTTCTTTGACGGTTTAATTAATTCTGGGGTACATGAGTATTGACTAATTCTTTGCCTATTCTCTTCTGTCTTCAATTCCACCACCACCTATGATCCAGCAGTTGCAATACTTTAAAGGTGTATAAATTCTACATGGTGAGGGAATTGATTGTTTAGTGTAAGACCTCTTCTCCTTTTTGATGATTTTCTTCTCTCTCTAAAGGAAGCTTGGGTGTTCTGTAGGCGATGGCTTCTTTCCCTGACTTTCTCTGAAAGCAAAATTCTTTCTGTAACGTTCTGTTCTCCAACCTTATTTTTTTCTTCTCTAAGGGATGGGGACATAAATCATAGGAAGAGGGAAAGAATCAAAACAGAGCTAATTGTATTTCTCCCAAGTTCAATTTAAATAAGAAGGTGGAGGTATGCTAAGAGTACAGTACTAATTATACTTGCCTGGAAGTTAAATCCCATTTCACAGAATGGATGCTTCTGCAAAGAGAAGGCGTAGGTTTGCATTGTGAGGGTGAGATATTTGATGATCAACCATGAAATAACATGACCAGTCACAGGGAATTGGGTTAAACAAATGTTAGGTGGGTAAACAAACCACACCTCATTGTATTCTCTGGGTGGACATGGAAACCCCACAAGATAGGAAGAAAGAAAGGAAAGGAAACCAAAGAGAACACATATACACACACACAAAGCAACTTGGGCCAAAGGATCCCTTCAAATATCAGAACTATGTTTGATATAGTCGTGATAAGGAAGGATGTCTTTATTCTTCCATGCTTCCCCTTTTATACCATTTTCATGCTTACATAAAAAGAAAAGATTCATGCATCAGCATTAGCAATGTCACAACATTTATATGTCCATTTCCGCACTAGCGTGTTATAGCGCGATCATTCTGCTTTCAACATCCTATGGAATCCTGGGGTTTGCAGTTTCGGGAGGGGCCGGCCGGCCCTTCCCAAAACTGCAAACCCCAGGATTCCATAGGATGTTGAAAGCGGAATGATCGCACTATAACACTGTAGTGCAGAAATGGAATTGTTAACATTTTGTTTGACCCTTAACATTCCCAAGTATACGGGGCCAAAAAATAGTGACTATCTTGAAAGCACTCGGAAGGTTTCCTGGCTGATTGGGGCTTCTAACCTGAAATTTCCTGATCCCAGTCCTACTCATTGTTATATCCATTGGCCAGAGTTGTTGTTCCTCTCTGTCGAACTGACCTTCCAAGCCAGGTCAAAAGATCAACAGCCTTTCTGTAATTCAGCAAAGAGCGCTGGGCATAGCAAATTTGTTTCTGCTTTCACGGCTGTGCAGGTCAATCCAAGAAACATAATGAGAAGGGAGGAAATAATATTTGTTTTGTTTTCTTTTCTTTCCCCGGTGACTGCATCCTTGCTTCTCTTACTCAATTTGCTGTGCAAAGGTTCAATGTTGCTTTCTGGCAATGCTGTCCTTTTAAAATCCCCATTTCTAGGGTATTTAACTATCATCTGCCTGAAGATTTATATTGCTGCCTAACTTTGTCCATCTGTTGTTGTTTTTTTAAATATATTCATTAAATTCATTTAAATATATTCATAAATTCATTTCATGAATTTAATGAAATAATTATTTTGCATATCTGTAATTATTTATATCTTAAATAAATAGATACACATACAATTGGTACATAATCACATGGGGAATGTTTACAGATCTGCAGAAAGAGTGAAAACCAAGCAAACAAGCAAGCAAACAATATAAATAAATAAATATCCCCATTTCAGCTCTCAACCGTCTCTTCTGCAGACTAAGCTGCTCCTCATAGGGCATGGCTTCTAGACCCTTCCTCATTTTGGTGGCCTTCCTCTGGACACGCTCCAGCTTGTCAATATCCTCTTTGAAATGAGGTGCCCAGGACTGGACATAGTATTCCAAGGCCTTTTCCACATGGGGTTTTTGAAATGGTGCAGTCCGTCCTCCAAGGAGGAGGTCTGCACCTCAGACCGGACTGGGTCGGACCTATTTAAGGTAGATCCGCACCTCAGTCTGGTCCGGAACGACCCCAAGTGGTCCTCCAGTATGCTTTTGAAAGACCTGATTTTTCTGGTCTTTCAAAAGCACGCAGCGCGCCACTGTGAGCCTGCTCCCTTATGCATATTCACAGGCTTGCACCAATGTGAGCCTGCGATCTGCCCGGGGACGGGCTTTAGTCTGCCGAGCTTCAACAGTTGGTTGAGACCCTCAACCAACCGGAAGCCGCCATTTGGGACGCCGGAGCAGTGCGTATTGACGAGCACGCACTGCTCCGGAGTACCGTGGACTGGACCGGGGAGCCGAAAGGTCCGGTGAGTAACGGTGCGGGGTGATTTCCTCACCCGGTGCGGAAAAGGCCCAAATGAGGTTTAACCAAAACTGAATAGAGTGATACCATTACCTCCCTTGATCTAGACACCGTATTCCTATTGATGCAACCAAGAATCACACTGGCTTTCTTGGCTGCCGCATCACACTGCTGACTCATGTGCAGCTTGTGATCCACCAAGACTGCTAGATCCTTTTCACATGTATTGTTATCCAGCCATGTGCCCCCCATCCTATATTTGTGCATATCTACTCAGAAAGTAATTGCTTGTGGAATTCAATGCCATTTCCCCCCCCAAGGTATAGAGTTCCACAAAAAACTCACTGGGAATGTGCGAAATGTAAGGAAGAAAATAGAAGTCATTTTCAACTATCAGGAGCCTAATAATCCAGAATAGAGGAAATTCTGCAGCTTTGTAAAATATTTACTAAAGAATAATTTATCAAATAGTAAATATAGTTCCACCACTGAGGTTTACAAACAGCCTGCTATATTCCTCTCTTGTCTAATTAAATATTGATGGTCTGATTCTGTTCTTCTCGGGACCGGCTGCGGATGGCCCCGTCTCCTCGCAAAGCCCGACTGCCATCCAGCCAAATTTGAAACACAGAGGGAGAGAGGAAACCGCAATACCACACTTTTCTGATGGTTACTTGGAGAAAGTGGTTTTCGGTGTTGTAAAAACTCCGAGACATTAGAAAGCTAAATATTTGATAAGGTAGTTACACTTTTAAAATATGGGGGGATACCAAATAAAAGCTACAGTATGCTGCTTATAAATTTTACATGCTGAAATGAAGAAAGAAATGATTTTTGAAATAAGGCCTTGTACCTTGTCACTAAAAAGAAAATGTAATCATCCTCATAGTATATTTAAGTGGAGTTTTTTTTTTCTTTCTGGCATAGCAGAAAAAGGCTTGTTAACGCCTTCCTCCAGAGGAAAATAACTACTCTGCTCTCAGATATTTGGAAGTGACATTGCATTATTCAGGGGGAAGGGGTCTCAGAAGATGCAACCTCCATAGAATCATAGAATCATAGAATCATAGAAATGTAGAGTTGGAAGAGACCCCAGGGGCCATCCAGTCCAACCCCCTTCTATCATGCAGGAACACCCTCAAAGCACTCCCTTTGGCAGATGGCCATCAAGCCTCCGCTTAAAAATCTCCAAGGAAGGAGACTCCACTATACTCCCAGGCAGCAGATTCCACTGCCGGACAGCCCTGACTGTCAGGAAGTTCTTCCTGAGATTCAGGTGGAATCCCTTTCCTGCAGCTTGAATCCATTGCTCCTTGTCCTGGTCTCTGGAGCAGCAGAAAACATGCCCTCTCCCTCCTCTACGTGGCATCCCTTCAAATATTTAAACATGGCTGTCATGTCCCCTCTTAACCTTCTCTTCTGCAGACTAAACATACCCAGCTCTCTAAATCTATCCTCAGAGGGCTTCATGGCTTCCAGGACTCTCACCATTTTGGTCGCCCTCCTCTGGACTTGCTCCAGCTTGTCAATATCCTTCTTGAATTGGGGTGCCCAGAACTGGACACAGTATTCAAGATGGGGTCTAACCAAAGCAGAGTAGAGTGGTAACAAAGCAGAGTAGAGTGGTAGAATGGGTAGAATGAATCACCCCACCTTTTCTTAGATAGGGGAGAAAATACCATGGTAGAATGAATCACCCCCACCTTTTCTGACCTTTCAGTCCAGTGCAGATCCACTCACATAGGGAGAAGAATCTTTGGCCATTTCCACACTAGACTGTTATAGTGCAATGATTCCACTTTCAACCTCCTGTGGAATTGTGGAGTTTGTAATTTACTGAGGCCAAAGAGCTCCTTGGGTGAGAATGCTAAATGTCCCTCCCTCAACTGCAAACCTCAGGATTCCATAGGATGCTGAAAGTGGAATAGTAGCAATATAACAGTCTAGTGTGGAAATGGCCTTTAACTTTAGAGCATCCTCAGATAGACAGTTGGACAACACACCTATGAAAGTAGCTGCAAGGATGAGCATTCTGTGGTACACAAGTCAGGGACCTCAGGCTAAGGACCGTGGTATGACAATGGAAGCTAGTGGCAGAATGGGGACCCCAGGAGGGGGATAGACTGGGGGGAGGTAGAGTTTCAGGGAGCAAGCAAAACAGATAAAACAATGAAGAGGGCATATCTGGGAAGAAGAGAAAGCTTGCTTCATATGAGGCCACCCAAGGAATCTCTTGCCTGACTTTCTACGTTCGTAGGGAAGGAGGGCTTGTCTCTCAGCTCTGTCTAAGGCCATTTCCGCCCTGCACTGTTATAGTACTGTGATTCCACTTTCAACCTCCTATGGAATCCTGGAGTTTGAAGTTTAGGGAGGGGCCTTTAGAATCCTCAGCCGGAGAGCTCTTTGACCTTAAACTTTTCCTCCCTTTTCCTTCAGCTAGCCTTGTGTGATTGTGAGACTGCTTGGATCTTGTGTGCATGTGTTTGTTAATTCCCCCAACAAAACAATTATTCTTTGAATTTCCGGCTGGTATTCCTGCATTAGTACTGGTATAAACAGATATAAATGATCCTGCTGGGTTGCTGAGCTCATATCCCCCACTCTTTCATGGAGGCACTGGCATCATGGATGGGCCCCTGAGTCACCTACATTTTGGGGTAACAGATTCTATCACTTCCATTTGCCATTTTCAGGTGATTTATGACTGAAGATAAGGCTTTGAAAGGAGAGGTTTGGGGACTGGGAAAAGGCAAACCATTGCATTTGTGAGTAGTTTTGGGTTTCTTGCATAGCTCTTGGTAGAAAACCACCTGAACATCACACTGATCTCTTTTAAAAGAATTGGTGGCATGATGGGTCCTTTGAGGGCTTGTGAAGGGACTTCAGGGACCACAAAAATGTGGGTATAGGGGCCACATATAGTCCATTCTTCACTTCCTTCATCCCTTTCCTAGCCATTTTCCCCCAATCACGAGCATTACCACCATGTGCCCACCCCTGGGAGAGGCAGTTGAGTCAGAAGAACTTCTACATGTAGACCTAGATGCATGCAAATTCCTTGGATCTTGGAACGCTGATAGAGGGACCTGTTTGGCAGAATTATCCCATGTCATTGGGAACAAGGGTAAAGTTGCAACCCTATGTTGTCTCACAACGTCATTTGCTGCTAAATCATTTTAATCACCTTTAATAGCATGGCATCTCTTGTCATCCTTCAGTTGGATCTCTTTCTCAATCTGTACCCCCGGGCGGTGGAGAAGGAGGAGGGGTTGGAATCTGATGTGATTTAAGTGTTTCATAGTTAGATGTACAATCCTTTCTTCTCAAAGATGATTTGCGGTTGGGAAAGTGGATGGAAATACATCTCCTGACATCCTTATATTAACAGAGCAGGCTTCAAAGAAAGTATTATTAATGGTGTAATTAATATAGATAGATACAATATACATCAAACAGGTCATTACTGTAGAGGTGTGGATGTTGCAATTTGTATTAAAGATTCATTTTGAGCTCATAGGCAAAGCGACGAGAGCTGCTCGGCCTGGAAATCCACTTCAGAACAAGTGATAGAAATATTTATTCACTCTTTCCACTCACTCTCCAGTTTGTTGCATATTCTTTTTATTGTTTTCCCCCCCAAATATTTGACTGTTTGACTCAGGGGTTGATTTGGAAAAGTGGAACATGGATCAATTTATATCCACATACCATAAAGCCCTGGTTTTGTTTGTTTGTTTGCTTTTTAGAGATTTTTTAAAAATAAAAGTCTCTGACCTTTTGCTTGGCTGGCCTCAGTCTGACCTAAAACCAGAAGTATTTAGACGTGTCAGGGGGAAAAAATGCTTTTGGGATTTAAGAAACCAGGGTTTCTGTCAAGCATAGAAAATCCTATTGTCTGTGTAATCAAAGTTTGCTTTAAAGTTAGTGACACAGTTTGCTAAAGACAGATTATCGTATGGCTTTAAGGGAATGCTATTATCCTGTCTCTGTGTGATGAAACGACTGGTAGGAAAACTGGGACATTTCCAGGGAAACCACTGAAATTTTGAAGTTGCGACTGATCGGATTAATGCAGACAGTTAGGAAAGAGGCTTCTGTCAACTTTTGAACTGTGGGTTTCATGGGGAGGGTGACACGGTTTGGTGTGTTTCTTGCTCAAGGGTATGCTAATGAGTCAACAGTATTTGCAAATCATTGTTCTCTGAGTTGATTGCTCCTGCAAGCTGCCATGTGTATTTTTCAGTATGTGGTCTGAATGCCGACTAACCAGGTTCTGCCAGAAATGTAAGCCCTTGTTTGTCTCTGTGTTGAATCAACATGTGGGAAAGGAATTCCCTGCACAGTCCCCACTGCTCCATGGACATTTCCATGGACAGCTCTTATACCCTTTTCGCACACAGTTTCGGTTGTGAGAGGGCCCCTTGACCATCGGGTGAATGGGAGTGTCGGTCCATACGACATGCTCCCATTCACGCAACGCTCACTAGACAGACACAGAGTGGACACACATCTTTTTATTTTTGGCTTTAAACCGAAAATGGTGTGCAATTGCGCAATGCTCCCAGGGCCCTCACACACTTACCTGCCGTGCAGTTTGTCGGACAAGCCGGTCCGGTCGCACTTCCTCCCCCAGCGCAGCCTACAGCTCCCAGGCTGCACTGTGGAAGGAAGGGGCAGGGCGGTCTCACAATGGTCGCACGACCAGGAAGCCAACTGCAGGAGAAGCGATGCGAGTGCCTTGCACAAGAGACTGCTTGCGCGAACGGCACCCCCCACCTCCGCGAGCAGGTAATGTGCGGAAAGGGCCTTACATATGGGAGTTGGCAGTTTGAAGTGGTGTAGATTCTCCCCTATCTGTGAATGTTCTCCGTGTGAGTTAGGACTGTAGGGAATCAGGGTTCAGGTACACGTGGAAAATTACCATAGCTGATAAAGAGTCTCTGCTCTGGGCTGTTGTTCTCCACATATGGGACAGTAACACAATTAGAGACGCAGCAGTCGTGTTTTCCCCTCGTCACCTATTGATTCAATGCACAAAATAACAACGGCACTCCTTAGGGAACAATGGTTTTGCAACTGTTCAGGGT